>VURO01037421.1:4807-26427 GCA_015108175.1 Pelvicachromis taeniatus
AAAAGGCTGTCAAATAAACTGATGTGATTATTTAATCAGCGTCAGGTGCAGAAAGATGAATGAAGCAGGTGCAGAGGCTGACTGAGGCAGCTATTGAGGACTTATAGAGATGTAGTCACGCTCTTCATGTGACTTTGCTCCATATTTAAAGCATTTGTACACACAAAACTCTCCTCCACCTTTGCTTTCTGTCCATATTTGACAAAAAAATAATAAAAAAAATAAATAAAAGACCACATTTCATGTCCAGTGTTGATCCAAATATCCATTCAAGGGGCAATTCAACATATTTATGTTGGATTGCTATGTGAAATGAGTTGAGCAGACAATGATCATCCAGGTCTGGATGGTTTCGCTTTGCGTTGGTTGATTTTGTTCATTACTGTCGGTTTAATTAAATAGAAATATATAAATAAAGGGGAAAAAAAGTGCAATACTGTGAGATTGAGCATCAAATGTAAGAGCAAATGAATAAGACACATATCTGGGCCTTTAGCTAAGAGACATTTAGTAATGCAACAACAGAACCGTTTAGCAGAGCTGAAATGTAGAGCTAAAAACAACATCCGCATGAGAACGTGAAGAATATGCATCGGAGACATCAGTAAGCATCAGTCAGACAAAACTGATATTAGAGTTTCTGGAAATAGATGCATGTGTCTCGTAAAAATGAAAATGCCTATAATGGAGTCCTTGAAACCTGGCTTGCGAACAAATTGGTCGATTTTTAGCTTAGAAATGGAAACAGCAGATGTAATTTGTAAAAAGTGACAGAGACAGAGCATTTAAAGATTACATTAAAACACAAAGACTCCACTGATGTGTTTTGACATTGGAAAACCGCATGGCATAATGATAAACATGATATTTTTCTTTTTAAAAAACTGATATATAATTACAGTTGTGATCAGAAGTTTACATTCATTCACCAAGGGCATTAAGGCCTGCTAATTCTTTCATCATTTAATGACTTTATTGGGCTTTTCTTATTCCAGGGTCCAATAATTGAACAATATGGATCTTTGTGTTGATTGAATACTGAGAACAATGAATTCCAAGAAACTCATTAAAGAACTAAGATGAAGAACTGTAGGTTTACACAAGTTGGGAAGGTCTCTTGAAACCATTTCTAACTGCAGATTTCAAGGCAATCGGTTCTCAAGTCTGGAAGAAGACCCACATTTTCACCCTCATATTTGAGAAGAAATTGGTTTGGATGTTCAGAAACAACCCAGGAACTACCAAAGCTCAAACCTGCCATAAACTGGAAACTGCTGATACACCAGTATCACTGTCCACATTGAAGCCAGTCTTACATCACTGTGGACTGAGAGTGTGTCAATCAAGAAAGAAGCGCCTGCTCCAAATTCAACACCTTCAGACTCAAATGTACGAGCCAAATGCCTTCTGGTGAAAAGTTTTATGGTGTGATGAGCCATTAGGCCACAAAAACAACACATAATGTTTATGGGAGTAAAAATGAGGCTCTCTCTCTTTGGTGTCCCAAACACATGGTTTTTGAAAGGATAAATCAGGCTAACATTAAGCTTCTGGAATGGCACAGAGCTCTGATGTATATATTTGGTTAAGTATATATTTGATTGACCATCTGTGGATTAGAGAAAACACAAAATAAATTTGAGCATTTGCGCCCAAATTCTTGTTTTTTTTTAAAGTCATCAAAGCTGTATGCCACTCTGGAAAAAGAAAAGCTCAAAGAAATCATAAAAAAAAAAATTACCATAATGTTCATGCCCCATTATAAATATACATAAGAATGTATGATGAGTGAATGTAAACTTACAACTTATAAGTTTATAAGTTCATAAATCTTAGTGTAAAATGTGAAACGTGAACATTATCCGCTTTAGCAGCAGGAGTGAAACCCATGATTTTAACCTCCTAGGACCTGGCGTCCACATATGTGGACATCACATTTTGGTTTGTCTAAACCAAAATACAAAATTTTGCTCTACAAGATACCTGATATCCACTTACGAGGACATTATACTGCCACTGTTTGAACAAAATTTAAAACAAATGTCCTCATATGTGGATCTTTTTTTTTTCAGAAACAGAAATCAGGCCATTAAAAATGCATGCCATGAACGAGTTTGGGTCTTAGGAGGTTAAACTTGTAAACCTTGAAGGTGTTTAAAAGGACCAGTGGACCCTAAAGAAGCTATACTGAAGGAATAAAAGCATGGCATCCATTAAGTAACATGTGACATGTAGGACAGTGTAAGCAGTGACAATGTTGGAGAGATCACTTCTGTACAGAGCGAATGTCATGTAGTTTTGTAGGAACAATACAGGCTCAGGTTTGAGGTCCACTCCATTTAAATTATATTTCCTCTACCTTTTACAGTGTATATTTTCTTCTATTTTTTGCATAGTATTATTGTTGTTGCTTATGCTAACAATATTTCTCAATTTCCCAACTCTGGGAGTACTAAAGACTATCTTATCGTATCATATCTTATAACTTTCAATGGGGTAATATGTAAACTCCTCTCTACAACCTAAGAAACTAAAAATGATATGAAACTTCACCGATACAAAAAGTCTTTTTATTCATTCTGAATTTAGTAAAATATGCCTGCAAACACCTCATCATTACAGGTTGTCACAACACAAAAACAACAAACACTTGTAAAATCTGTGCCTTGCTCCCCTTTTTGTCCTGTTGTGATGTTTTTCAAAACGAAGTGACACAATGCAACGCAAGTTGAATATTTCCATTTCGGTTTGGACTGAAGAAAATTGTAGTTGTGATTGCATCATTAGTCTTTCTTTCCCCAATCCCACATTCCCCAAATAGGGTCAATGAAGATAATGCTTCACACTATCGGTGTGTACTTTGTAGCTGTTGGTACTTCAAGCAACATTTATGTCTTTCTCTTTGGAGGATATAATGTTCCAGCAGATAAACATGCCTGTCAGATAGCTTATCGAAACAAAACCTGCATCTACTGTAATTGAGATAAGCTCCCCTGCCAGCAGTATTCCCTGCAGTCATACACCCGCCAAACAGACCTGAATGAAAACAGCTTGGAGGAATGCGTACAAACACGTTCAAACACACAAAAAGGTTTACGAAGTAGTTTAATACCACCCAAAGCAGTTTTAGCCTGCTGTTGACCAAATGCGGCACTGAAGTCACTGGAGTGACACCACACCCACTCAGCTTCATTCCCACGCCTGTTGTCATCTGTTTGTGTGTAAGTGCACGGGAGCGTTTTAGTGGCATGATTGAAATGTATTAAAAAAAATTTGAGTATGCCAGAGAGCATTAATGTGATGAACAGTGAGCTCTGACAGTTTGCTTTGTTAATCCCTTAAAACAATGCAATCAAGTTATTATCATAAAGCCTCAACCTTTCTTTTAAGTTATACTTACAGCAAAAAACTGAATTAGAAAGTGCGCAACTCAGGCTTCTTCACACTTTAAGGTTTTAGGCAACTCCTGATAAAGGCTGATGCAGCTGAGTCAGCTTTAATGTGATGACTAAAGGGAGCCAAAGCATCTTTTTAAAGTGAGACTTTGAGGACCACATTATGACTGTGTGACTGCTCCTCAAACAAACAATCAGAAAACAACATGAAGTGGATATTGGATGGATATTTTTCACTCACTATGTGTTTGTAGACCTCTCTGCTTTTAATTATTAGTTATCATTCATCTCGTGCTCTCTTTTACAGCATGTCTTTTTCCTGTTTTCATCCACTCATTCCCAACTGATCACTGCAGATGGCCGCCCCTCCCTGAGCATTGTTCTGCTGGAGGTTTCTTCCTGTTAAACAGGAGTTTTTCCTTTCCACTGTCACCAAATCGCTTGCTCATAGAGGGTTGGATAATTGTTGGGGTTTTCTCCGTTTTCTTTGTATTGTTGTAGGTCTTTATCTGGCAATATAAATTGTCTTGAGCTAACTGTTGTTGTGGTATAAGTGAAATTGAATTGAATAAACTAGCCACACCCAGATCATTCAGTTGACCCATGGGCACAAAAGTCTGGTGCGCCCTAGACAACTTGTTTTGATGATCACAGACCAGTTTCTGGGCTTCAAATATCTTCTTGTCTTCTTCGTCTCTTCTTCCTCTCCTCTCTTATCTCTGTCTCTCTCCCTGGCAGCCTCCTTCCCGATGATCTCCTCCTCCTTTTCCTCCCTTAGTCCCACTCCTGGATAAGTCTTTAAACAAATGAAGCTCAGAGAGCTTTTCTCAGAAAAAGATGACTGTCCACTCAGAAGAGAAATAAACACCTTTTTTATGTTGGAAAAAAAAATGCAGGCTCAGCAGAAATATAACCTGGATGCTCGTGTCTTTGGTTGTAAAGAGCAGTCTGACTTGTGCAGTTGTGAGCTGCCGCTACAGCTAACCTCGGGATTATAACAATCCTGCTGAGTATTGCCTCAGCAACTTTAAAGTTAACGTCCGTGTTTTCATCCTGAGCTGTTTGAACAATAGATGACAAAATGCTGGCTATCCCATATGATACCAATTTTTGCCTGTTTTAGTTATTTTGGAAGTTCTGCATCTGCAGTACACAGCTGACTATGGGAGAAACTGCTAGTCTTAACAGAAATATTTTGGTTTTTTTTCCCCTTTTTCTCTAAGAGGCAAATTACACTCAAATTATCCATTGGATAATCCAGCCCGGGAGCTAGCACAACCCTACAGCTAAAGCCATATGATGCAAAAAGACCTTATAAATGTGTTTGCTTTATATCACCCTGAAAGCACATACTTAACTATTGGCTATGAAATATTAAAAAAAATGAGGCACAACACATTTTAAAAATGGGATTCTTTGACTAAATTCTAGTCTTTGATATTCACAAAGGAGAACAAACTTCCCCTTCAGTCAACTACACAACGCACTTTACAAATAGACAGAAATGACTGGACGTTGTGCTGGTGGGCGATATATGAAATAAGTCAAACTAAATATTGTCAGAAAATACATTAGTGCAAGTATTTTACTATGAACAATATTTCAAGACTAGATTCTTTACCCACCACCCACTGCACAAAGTTATCTGGTGAATATAAACAGTGATTGAGCCCAATGGGAACAGATCCAGTCCAACTAGGCTCTGTCAGTATAACTGCATCCAAATTGCATTCATAATCAGCTTGACAGCCTTCAAGAGGGTGTTCAGTTTTGCTACTTGGCCAAAACTTAGTTCATTATTTTGCTGCTTGTCAAAAACTGAATATAATTTAGCGGACACTTAATGGACCAACTCCCTTCCCGTTGAGGTCAAATGCACTAAATGTCTGCCAACTTTCAGCTCATTTTTTATGCCAGTCTCTATATGAGCAGTTCTCATGAATAAAACATTCTTTATGTCGAATTGAAATGAGTCAATATTCAGACACTGAATAGCAATGTTTTGGCCAAATGATCAAATTTGGTTCCCATTTCCAGCTCATAGAGTAATAATACAAAAATGGCATTTTGGAACTGCATCAGTGCCAGCACCTTTTTCAGGAAGCAACATTTACTGCTTGAGTTTTGAATCAAAGTTAATCATTTTTTCAAATCCAAAATTCAACAGTACATCGTGCATCAAGCTATCCATTTATTCATAAATGGATGGGAAACATAATGATAGTTGGTTCGTTCCATATCAGTTCTGGGTGCCATTACAAGACATCCGCATGTGTAGTCTAGGAATTGGGACAGCCTACGTCGCATCGCTGTGATGTAATCGGCCTACAAATGCAGCCCACGAAGGATGCGGCCGAGGTTTTGGGACACAGCTTATGTTTCTAGTTTTGCTGTCCTTGTCTCGTTAGCCCTGATGTCTCCCTGCTGTGTTCCCACCTGTTCCCCATTCCTCTCGTTATCTCCTCTGTGTATTTAAGTCCTCTGTTTTCTGTGTGTCGTTGTCGCGTCGTCTGCATTATTTCCCTCCATATCGTCATAGCAATCATAGTCTTCACAGTCAGAGTTTTCATAGTGTTTTGTAAGTTAGTTCTTAGTGTGTCCAGTCTAGGTTTTAGTTTAGTTTTGCCTTTGTGCTTGTGGTTTTGTTTTGTCACCTACCTACCAGCCAAAATAAAGGCTCGCTCTCATTTAAAGTTCTGTTTTCTCCTCACCTGCCTGCTCCTGGATCCACCTCACTCACCCCACCCGGTCTGCCTCGCAGGCTGTGACACTCAGTACATATTCTGTCTTCTTGGCTAGAAAAAACTCACTGCTGTGATATAAGCCTGAATAAAATGAATTCAAACATCTTGCTTTGTGTGCAAAACAAGCTTTGAGTGCTATACATAAGTACTTCAAAATTTTATAATGAAAAAATGAGAGAACACATCACATATTTGAATATAATATTTAAAAAAATTGCTCTTTCCCAAAAAGTTAAACTAAGTTTGCTACATGGTGCCACACTGGGGAAATATCACTCAATATCAAGTTTTCATTTTTGCCTCATTCAAGCGTTAATATCTGTGAAACCATTCTTCTGATTTGTACTGTTTTAAAGAATATAATGTGTTTTGTAGGTGAGAAGCTGTAAATAAAATAGCATCCCCTACATGCAAAGCTGTAAAGCTTTCTACCTTCCTCTAATTGTTGACAGAGATCAGACACCCAAATAATTTAGGGGTTTCAAGCATTTGACTCCAGCTGACTACAATCACTCTCAGACTCTCTGTGTGTCAGAGGTTCACCAATAATTGCCATTTAATTTATAAATGCATAAAGATTGGCAACACATTGCAATAAATCTGCCTGCACCAACTTATCTGCAGCATGCTTCTTTTCTATAGGGGACTTGACTCAACTGTTTGTCAGCTATTTGTATTGTCTTCTTTAGAAAGCAGACACTTATAGTACCTGTATCATTGTGAAGTTAATTCAGCTGTTTTAAAGGCAACAAAATTGCAAGTTTATTACACAGGGTTGCGATAATTTTGGCTGTGCTGTGGTCTCCAAACACAGTTTGTCCAACTGTAACTCTAGAATAAAGCTGACAACAACTCTGGATGTCAGTGTTGTTGTTGAATTGGTGGATTTTACTGTCAGCTCTACTTGCTTCCCTGTCCCTTCTTAAGTTTTCTTTTTGTTTCTCTGCACCTCAAATTTTGTATTTCAGTTATAGGGACATCTTACGCTCCTTTGAAGTGATTTGCCTTCATTAAAGAGACAGCTTAAGGCATTTCCTCCTTAAACCTTTCACTACATAAAGCTGTTTTAAGTCATCCTCTGAATCGTCTGGTGTAAGACCAAACGAGATCAATCGCTCGCGGTGACGATAGGGAAGTCCTTTGGAAATGAAGCATAATGTGAGAAGTGTAAAAAGAGATCAAAGGAGAAGGTGAGGCAAAAACAATAAAAGGAAAGGAGAGGGGAAAACAACGACGCAACAGGATGATGCGGGGAGGCAGCGTGTCAGAGCGAGAAGGCAAGGAGCTGGAAAGTGGAAAGCAAAAAGGCGAGTCGTAAAAAGTGGTGGGAGAGAGGAAGATGTGCTCTTTAATAAAACAGTGACTCAGAAAGCGAGGGATCATAAGAGGCAGAGAGCGGAGAAAGTGGCGTATTAGGATGATGAGAGAGAGATGGGGAGGAACACAGTGAAAAGTTACATGCCTCCTTTTTCCGTCTTTGCAATAATATTGTAATACATATAAAGTCGTCCTTTGGTCTGCAAGATGGGTAACTGAAGACCCTTGACTGCTTTAACGAGACATAAAGTACAATCCAAATAAAAAACACAAACTCTGGTTGTTAAAGGATTGTTGGAGGTGACGTAGCAAGAAGAAAACTCACAATCCTGTATCGCCATTAGACTCAAAATGAGAGATGAATCTTGCTATCCGGAGCATCTGGAAGCTGATGGGCCTCAAAAAGGTTAATTTGATTTAGTCTGGCCATATTCATTACAGAGCAGCATAAAAATGATTCATAATGATTTGGTCTAATGCATCTGCAGTTAGTTTATTATAATAGGTTTAAAAAGAATGGAAAGTGAGGAGATGGACATAATAGGCAAAGACGAGAAGGCAAACTCGAGACGAAAGTTTGAGGAAAGGACGTAGTCTGAAGGAAAATGAGCGAGAGAAAGCAGAGAGACTGACATGGCAACTCCTGCAGTGTCATGAAAAAGTGGCAATGAACTATAAGAACATTGTATGTTTGCGAGGAATAATCTGACGCTGTTGTTGTACACTAACCATCCACCAACATAGTTTTAAGCTGGAGAGTAAACTGCTTCGATTCAATACGCCCAAACCAGCTTCACATGTCAATGCTGGGAAGGGAATATGAAGCTGCAATATGCTCCTCAGACTGAACACTTTGCCGTCGGATGACAATTTGAAGGCTTGAATAATCAGTGTGCAACAATTTCATTTTTCACAACACCTCATATTTGTGTTCGCAGCCATCCATTGCTGCCAGAGGATGTCAGCACCTGAGAAAATGGTGATAGATTGAAAGACTAAGGAGGTGAGAAACATGTACAACTGGAACAACAACTGTGCGGGTGTGCCAGGATTCAAAATCTGGAGGAGGAGAGGAAAGGAAGGGAGAAGTAGAAGTGACAATAAACCTGCAGTGATGCTGGATCATGATCTAACCTGAAATGAAGGGCTGCTATTCTTCAAGTACAGAATATCCTTAATAATTGTAATATCCTTTGTTCTGAGCACAAGTACTCTCCGAGGCCTAGTATGAACAAATATCTCTTATTTAAACACTTCAGATTATTGTATTAACCTTTTGTTTAACCAGTCCTGCAAGGATCAGAGACCTTTACTGCAGGATTGACCTCGTTGATTAATCAAATATAAAGAGCATCAACTCAGAGGAGGCTGAAGGTTACAAAGCATTGCGCACACACTAAAGAAGCTGCCCAGATGACAATGGGTATGTTATAACTTTATGTGATTTCTGTTGTACCAAATTTGATGAAATTGTTAATTTTTGGATTAACCATGTACATTAATCTCTTGAAATATCCTCAAACATCCAAGTGAGGAAATCCCAAGAAACATTTCGTCACTCATCCAAGTGACTTCTTCAGTCTCTGAACAACTCTTTTTCATTCAGCATCCAAAATTAATTGGAAATACAGTATAGAAGGCAAAAATCGAGTTTGTACAATTCTATCAAGCTTGAAAGTCAATATTTGGTGTGACCAAATGGATGTTTCTGCCTTTAGATGATCCCACACTGGTTCAATAATGTTGATGTCCGGGCTCTGGGGAGGCCAATCCATCACTGATAGTGTTGCATTGTGTGTTTTTCTGTACAGGTATGATTTTACTGCAGTTTTTGACAGTGTTTTGGGGATCATTGAGTCTGAAACAAAACGTCCATAGCGGGCACAGGAGCACAGGGGACTCAGTTCAAAACAGCACAGTTCAGGAGGCCGACAGCAGTGCAGGTCATCTCTGCGCCGGTTGGGAGGCCGACCAGGTGGTCGACGGCAAAGAAGCCCATAGTCCAATGTTTCTGTAGATTGACCGCTAAACCAGCGGTGGCGACAAGGCAGTTCAGGAGGCCGTCCGCGTGGAAGGCCGCGGTGGCGTGGGAACAGTTCAGGAGGCCATCCACGGTGGCGTGACTGTCCAGACTGCGGAAAGTGGCCGGTGGGGTGCAGGCCAAACAGAACTCAAACCATGAGGCGGCGTGGCAGCTGCGGGACCAAGACTGGGTGGCGGCGTGGCAGCCGCGGGACCGGCCGAGGTAGCACCGGACGCCTGAAGAGCTTCACCAGAACCCCCAGCGGGAACGGGCGGCTGAAGCAAGTCCTCGGGTCCATCTGCAAAGGCAGCGGGCGGCTACAGCAGCTCCTCTAACTCGTCCGCAAAGGCGGGTGGAGGCTGGAGCGGTTCCTTGGACCCTCCAGCGGAGACGAGAGGCTGAAGCGGCCCCTCGGGCCACTCAGCAAAGGCGAACACAAAGCAAACAGGGGCGGCGGCTTCAGGCTCGGGCCGAGTAAGTCCCTCCGGCGCGCAGACCTCCGGCTCCGACTGAGCAGGTCTGGGCGGTGCCGCAGCAGCAGGTGGTAGACAGGATGAAGCAACAAGGTAGGCTGAAGCTGCACAGAGCACGGGCTCTGCTTGGGCAGCGACATCGGGGTGCAGTCCTCGGCTGGGGAACCCAGAGTCAGCTGCAGGCTGAAACTCAGCCTCTGGGAAAGCCCTGGAGGGAGCTACTCTCTCTGATGTGGCCAGCATTTGAGGCTTAGTGTGAGTGGGTTTGTCTCTCTGCTTATATGGGGGGGAGTGACGGGGAAGACAGCACTGGCTGACCGGCAGCAGCAGGCTGCATGTGTGGCTGCACAGCTAACTCGGCTGGGGGCTGGACAGCTGACTGTGTGAGGGGCTGACCTGCCATGAAACAGTTTGAAGCCGTTCGTACAGCGTCCTCTTCCGGCTTGGGAACGTTACACTATCCCAGCCATTTCCCCCACATAACACAGCCCCCGAATACACAGTCCGAATGTCCAATATAGCAAAATTGTCCTTCTTACTCACAACAGTCGCCTGTACTGAAGTCCCAGCATCCGACTGTGGGATGACGCGACAACGGTGTGATCGCCACTTTTGCCTCGAAAGCAGCTCCGGTGGGCCGGGCGAAACAACCTCCGGCGGGCCGGGCGAAACAAAGGCAGCAACTGGAGGGCGAAGATGGAGCTTGTTAATGAGGAAGTCCTGAATGAGCGGGTAGAGCGAACCCAGGAGCCACGGAAGCGCAGAAATCAGCTGCTGTAACTGGGCTTCCACAGCGCGCTTCGATCCCTTCTCCTCATTCCGAAGCCATAGGTTACCTAGCCTAGACACTAGGTCCTCAAACCGGCCGCGGAGGTCCTTTGTGGGTATGAGTGCTGCTGGATCCATGGTGGCTGGATCGTACGGTCACAGCTGCTGATGCCAGCCGCGTGGTGTGTAGAGAAGCGGACCCAAAAAGCAGGCACTTGGGGAATGAAGGTGAGGAGGTTTATTTACAGTGAAGGTGAGTACACAGAAAAAGGACGGAACTAGAAACTAAACTACACTGGGAGCAACTAAACACAAACCTGGACGCGAAGCAGAGGACACAGGATGGAAGGCAGAGAGACACCAGGAATGCAGACACCATTTGACGCAGACGATCAAGCAACCAGCACATGGAAACACACACTATAAATACACCGAGGGATAATCATGGAATGGGAAACAGGAGGGCAACACAACTGGGAGACATTAGAGCTAACGAGACAGAGGAAGCGACACCAGACACATTGACATGAGAAACGGAACTTCAAAATAAAACAGTAAAACCATAGAAGACACAAACTCAGAGACATGAGTCCCTAAAGGACAGGCTGCTATTATGCTCGAATATTCCACGTTTTCATGTTTGGGAATCACCTTGTTGGTGCAAAAATAATATCCATCCATCCATTCGCAGCCGCTTATTCTTTTCAGGGTCGCGAGGGGCACTGGAGCCTATCCCAGCTGTCTTAGGCGGGGTACACCCTGGACAGGTCTCCAGTCTGTCGCAAAAATAATAGTTTAAAAAAATACTTTAACTAAATAAATATTACAAATATAAATACTATGTGTTAATATGGTGGGGGCATGGTCTGCAATGCGGCTGCAAGGGAGGCAGACGCACCTGGATGGCATCCGCAATCACGCCTCGCCGGCATAAAAAGTCTGAACTAGGTCCTGGAGTTGTTGTTGTTCGTGTGTGTTCGGCTGTGAGCTGAAAAGCTGCAGCTGTATTTGTACCAACAACCGTGAATAAAAAAAGTACAGTATATTTTTCAATAGTAGCCCCAGCGTTTATTCAAAAAATTATTCGGACGATCCGACGTTTAAAAGGTTGTTGTAGACAGGCTATTATTCCCTTCTCAGACGGAATGGACGTTTTGACTTTCTTCCTTCTTCGATAGCATCCGATGACAAAGCATTTTTGACACCTTTTTGTGTCAAAATATTTGTCGTATGATTTATTGCAGGAGGGCGGTAGCCCAGATGGTGCGAAAAGAGTAGTATCTCATGGAAAAGGCGGTGTGTCAATAGAGCTCTGCGTTTACAGACCGGCGCTTAAAGGAGAGCTGCTACTATTGGAGAGCGGCTACTATTGGAGAGCGGCGTCTATTTGTCGTGATATGTTTTCAAAACCAGCGTTTATTAGAAATGGGCATCAATAAGAGACAGGCCACTACTAGAAGATATACAGTATGCTGAAAATGCATGAGCAAGTGGTCCGGTCTGTTGATTTGTTTGTTACAGTTATTTTCATTTTTCATAGATTCAACTGAAGAACTAGGAACCAATTGTGTTTTTGTGATTTTCTGCTGGTAACAAAGTGTCTGAAAATTAAAACTGGTTCTTTGCTAAGTTGTCTGGCATGTGGACACACAACACTGGTTTGTGCTTTGAGTAGGGTGCATATTTGATGATTGAATGATTCATAAGGTCAGTGTTAAGTGGCTTAACAAAAAAACAAGTCAATTACAAGGGTTGGAATGAAAATGAGTGAAAAAGCGCATTCAGACCAGTAGAATTATTGCTCAAGACCTATTTTAAAAATTACAAGAAAGAAACTGTAACTCAAGACTTTTACCCAGTACTGTAGTACTTTGTTCACTATGACAAAGTAACTGGTTAATGTACTATTAATTAAATTTAAACATGAACATTCTCACTGTGATTGACATTCCATGTTCACCATCATCAGTACATTAACACTAAATGGGAATCTGTGCTGTAGCTGTATTAGACTGGGCAAAAAGGAACATTATTCTCCATAAAACCATAACAATGATGTAGCTAAAATGGGAAGACTGTCCACCAGTGTCAGCCTTTTCTTCTTCTTCTCTGTTTTGCAAAGCAACAAGACAGACTATGCTGTAATGTCTTTACTCTAATCCCTTTATGCGTTGCTAATTTTACTCATTTTCATGGTAGACTCCAACCTGATTAGTCATATCTTTGCATTATGTTAATTTTATCCATGTTGCTGCTAATCTATGTAGTAATAAATTAGCAATACTCATCTAGATAGACAACGTGCATCAGAGCCATCTCTTTAATGCAATGTGCAGATGGGTTTTTTTTTTTGTTGTTTTGTTTTTTTCACCAAACCATTGTAGATCATTCATCAGAAGCAATTATAAAATATGTCTTCCTCCTCTTTAGCACCCCTCCAGCTGCTGGTTCTGCTCCAGGTTTTCGGTGCTCTAGGCGATGTCCGACAGCCTGTCTCAGTGATGCCTAATGCGGCCCTGAGGCTGACACCTGCTTAGTTTTGGGGGGTTTTACATATCCAGGGCCAATCGTAGCTGCTGACGTATAAACTTCACAAGTCTGTGTTCCGACTCTTCCTCGTAGCCTTTCTATAAGACACAGTTTTGCCAGTTGAAGTTTTTTTTTCAATCTGTGAATAAAGTGAGAACAGTCACAAGACATTAGTTATGGATTACGCAATGTAAATGCTTAAGGACTGGTTAATTATAGTATTAAGAAAAATAAGCGTTGTCTTGAATTCATCCTAATAAGCAGATTAACTGACTTCCAGTGACTAGGCAATATGTGTTTTCTGAGCGTATGCGCTTGGGAATCATCTTGCATAATAAAGACAATTAGTACTGCTAAAAATACGAGTTAATAGAAAAATTAGCCACATGATTGAAAATAATACACGTTAATAAATGATGGAGTCGGTTATTGATGGGTTTTCTCTGTTTATGTAGTATGTAAACTGTATAATGGTTGGGCAAGCAGATAATTTCTGAACGTTTTCTGACTTTTTATTGAGAAAATGAAAAAGTGAGAAGCGTTTTTATACGTTCTGACCAGTTCGTATGTAGCCCTTGATTATAGTCGCAGAACAGTTTATTCTGTTTATCTGGATGTAGCATTTTCAGACCTTTCACAAAGGTCCATTGTTTACAGCCCATTGTTAGTCAGTGGCGCTACTGTCACTCATTATGCAAATGCACTGTTGTTAAGGTTGGGGAAACCTGCAGCCAGCTGAGACTGAAGAAGTCTTGTTTTGTCACTCATCCAGAGTGACAAAACTGATTGGTCTCTAGGCCTGCATGACTGGGGCAATTTAAATGACCAAGTAATATAAAACTGTGAAACTGTGGCAACTGTTTCACTTTTTGATCCAACCACGAGTGGCTCCAAAATAACCTTCTGTTACTGGCACTCCTGTCTGCTCTGTGGTTTTTAGCATTTTCTTGTAACTTTGCTTATTCTGTTAGCAACCTTAGGGTCATCTGGAGAATATTTCAAAGCAGGATGGTATCTTTTAATCTGGCTAAATAAGCTTTTATATTAACATCTGTAAAGCTAAAAGCATCATTAGCTGAAACTATTTTATCTGCTACTTAAACAACATATATTTAGTGCACAGCAAGAGCCAGCCTAATGTCAAAAAGAAAATGCTAAAATGATTTGTGACAGTTAAAACAGGCGAGGAAGAATGGGGAGAGGTGTATGAAGAACAAATGCAAGAAGAGTTAGGTGAAGGGGTAAAAGGGCAAACAGATACATTAGGAGTAGAATGAGGTTAGTAAATTAAGAAAAAAGAAAAGCACAAGGTGTGGGGAAAAGATAAAAAAAAAAAACGGTCTGGTAATGGATGAGACAGGTCCAGGGATAGAGATGATGGAAAAAGATATAACCTGAAAGTGACTGCAGTCATTTCAGATATAAATAGTGGAGCAGCTAAGTGGTTGGAGGCAGGGCAGTGGTTTTTACATGGACATATGACACCGGGTTATTTTGCCCTGCTGTAGACATAATGCCTCCAGGATTACTACAGGCAATAAAATCTATTTATGCAGTTTCCTAAGGCAGGAAATTCAGACAGCAATACTTTAAAAATGCTCAATTTTTTTTAATTTCCCATGTTGAGTTTTAGGAACTGTGAGATTCTCTTGATGATAAGAACGCAATTAAGGATGAAGAAACGATGCATCTCATCATGTTACTTCAGCGTTTTGAAAGAGCAGTGAAGGCAAAGTCTTTTTTTAGGAGCCTGCACATTAGGATTGTGACAGCCTTTTACACCGATGGCACTTGGTGTCCATGTAAAGGTGCATTGTTTTCTCAGCAACTGTTCATTAGGCCTTTTTTCACTTGAACCACATAACTTGCAGTCACAGTAAAAATCAATCTAGACCTTACCATAAGTACTCATAAGTACACCTCATGATTCAGTAGCTTGTAGAACCAACTTTAATAGAACCTGATGTGATCACTTTCTGTATGACTTTCAGTCTTATGCATTTCTGGAGGCCGAATCTTTCTTCATTCCAGTTTATTGAGGTTTGCACGCACTTCTTTATGCACAGCACTCTTAAGGTCCCACCACTGCATCTCAGCCAGGACGCTGACACACGATGCTCATCATTATCTATTTTGTCACCCTTTAAAATCGTGCAGCATGAGCTAAAGTTATATAACAGCCATTTAGCACAGACTGTGCTAAATGGGCTTCCTACGTGCTACTACGGGGATTAAAAGGTGTACTTTAAACCTCATGGTGGACTTTGTGTTAGAACACCATGTACTCAGTTTTACTGTTGTTTATTCTTGTATTCATCATACTATGAATGCTTAAATTTGGCTTGATTTATTTTGGTCTTCGTTCACTTAGTTAATCACCTGCCATTCATTTTGACCCTCCGGCTCAGCAGGATTTGCATGCTAATTACGCGTGACTTTTGACAAAACACCCGTTGTATGAACCCATTTAATGCACTAAAGGGTAATATTCAAGTCATCCCTAAGATGGCTAAAAGGCAGAGCTGTGTTACCTCGTTGCCTTTTTTGAACGCCATTAACAAATTGCCAGACTCTTTCCATGTTATCAGAGTCGTGCATTATTTTTTTGATGTCCCAGCGGCAAAGCTGAAATGTCATTTTCAAGCCTTAAATGATTGTATAGCCACCCAAGTGGCTGGAGGCTCGGTAACCGCTAGTTTCATTTCACACAATTTCAGAGATTGTGTGATTGTTTTAGCACTCTGTCAATATTTTGTAAGTGTTATTCTTTTCTTTTTGGACCTCTTCTAATAGGGTCAGGAATGTTTTCTTGTATTTTCATGTGTTAAAATGCGTCCACTAGAGAATGCGTTGTCAGATTTTTCTGTCTTTATATCTCTCACTTTTAACCTTCTGTCACGGCTTGGGGCCCGAAACGAGAAATGGACTACGTCGAGCAGAGCCAACCACAGAGACGAGTAAGTATGATGCAAAAACCCACTTTATTCAACAGGCGTGTGAGGTAAACAGAGTTAAGGTGGAGTATGGAGCAGGCGGGGGGGGGGGGTGGTCTAGAGGGAAACTATGACAGTCGGAGGCAGGTCACGGTACTGTAACAGAAAGAGAGAAAATTTAAAGCGGGTCCGGAGTCGAATCCGGCTAAGTAAAACGGACACCTTACTTCATGTGGGTGAAGGGGAGCAGAGGGGGGTACAGCGTGATCAGCCAGGGGTCTGGGTGAGTCCAGGGAGCCGGATGTAGCGCAGGGAGGCAGGCAGCAGTGGAAAGAAGCGACCGGTGTCCGGTGAGCAGGGTTATGGCAAGGCTTGTAGGCGGATTCCACATAACCGGCTGGAGAGCAAGAAAAAACAGGATTAATGTCTAACCATAGGCTGGACAGAACAAACGTGAGGCCACACACTGACATGAGTTAGCAGACAGTTTGGCGAGGGCTGATTGAGAGCGTCGGTCTAAAATACTGCTGCCTGATTGCCATCAGGTGAGAGCCCCAGGAGGAGCCACGCATACACCACGACACCACCCAGAAGAGGAGGGCGAAGGCTGTGGAAAAACACTGACTCACCCAGACCATGACAGTATTTAGTGGTGAGTCAAACAAAATTCCTTCAAAGATACAAATTTTGTGACTCTTAAGAGAACGTATGCATTCGCAGTGCATTCGCAGGGCGCGTGTACACGCATAATGCTACAATCATTTATTAGCTTGTTATTAATCTCTGGCTCTCTTCCACAGCATGTCTCTATCCTGTCTTCCTTCTTTCACCCCAACCGGTGGCAGCAGATGGCCCCGCCCCTCCCTGAGCCTGGTTCTGCCGGAGGTTTCTTCCTGTTAAAAGGGAGTTTTTCCTTCCCACTGTCGCCAAAGTGCTTGCTCATAGGGGGTCATATGATTGTTGGGTTTTTCACTGCGTGTATTATTGTAGGGTCTACCTTACACTGTAAAGCGCCTTGAGGCGACTGATGTTGTGATTTGGTGCTATATAAATAACATTGAATTGAATTGAATATGGCTGATAACACAGGGGTGTCAAAAACAAGGCCTGGGGTCCAGAATGGGCCCAGCAAAAACTCCAGTCCGGCCCACAGGACATCTTTGGAAAATGTGAAGAAGGGTCTGGAATCGTATTTTCATACATTTTCCAGCGTGTCCTGCTGATAAAGACCCCCCCAATGTTTCATACTGCACCAAGGTAACAGATAAATAAATTTCTTGTTTATTTACTTTAGAGACATGCTGTGGAAGAGAGCCAGAGATTAATAACAAGTATGGTTGAATGCAAGGAGGTCTATTAATTTGGGTGATAAAAATAATGGCATGCCTATGTTGTGTTGCCTGCTGGTCTCAAACCGGAGATCTTTCGCATGAACACAGACAAATGGAGCTCTGTGTTTACAGGCTCATACATGAAGATTGTCACTCATTGTCATTTTTTGTTCAGACAATAAGCTAACAGCACTATAGGACACCAGTACTGTCGGGTGATGTAATCAATCATTGTCAGTATGAGAGGCATCAGCATACTGGGCAGCGTCTCCACCACAGAGGTTATGGTTTTGGTAGCATTTGCGTCATTCTGCCTGTAAACACGACAGCTTGAAGAGTTTTTAAATGAATTCTGATCAAACTTCGTCACGGTGCAGAGTCGACTCGTGTCAACGATCCATTAAAGTTTGGCTTACATCCACAAAGGTCGTCAAGGTCAGCTCAAAGATTTATTGGTCCAAAAACGAGAGAAAGGCCGTAGAGTTTGATTGTAACAGCTGACGCCTCAGGTGTATCGTCAACACGTAGAAAGAATTCATAGATCAGGTCTGACCTCAAGGTCAATGCATTAATAATAATTCTATATAGAGCTATTTAAAACTGTGCACTGCCATTGTTTGTACTGAAAACATATTGGTATATAAGAAAGGGTGTATAGGGAATCTAAATATGGCTTCACTTTAGACCTCGGACTTTTCTTTAAGGTCTTTAAAAGTATCTGCTGTCTTTGTTTGTATTGGGATATACAACTTTGTCATTCAGCTGATCACACGGCGCCTTTATCTACACGTATGTGTGTTCCAACACGTGAACACACATTCAGACTCAAAGCTACTTCAGCACACAGACCACAGGGATCAGGGATCGATCCACCGACCTTCTGATGGGTAGATGAGCCCCACTGCGTCCCCTCTGAACCGTTCCCATAACAGGCCTCGGTCTGTAGAGGCTCTGCGATTCATACTGTGCAGCTCTCGTGTTAACACAACCAAGAGTCAGGAAGGAACCGATGACTGAACAATACGCATCGAACCGAGACACCTTCGCTGGCGTTTTCTTTTCTGTTGCACATCAAAGGGGGACTTTAATGTGCTTCTACTGTAAGTAAACTGAGGACAGTACACATAGGTGACAAACTAGAAGGAAACGTGCGGTGAGTGAATGTGCTCTGTTACGCTGTGAGGAGCATTTCGCTAACGTGATTATGGTCCACTCGGCCTGTAGAGTGAAGGGTCATCACTGTTATCACATAATGAAAGATTTCAGTCCCAGGGACACTGCCTGCATCCATGCAGCAAAAAGGAAACCATGAAAATCACATCAAACCTGCCAAAGAGCAAAGGATAAAAGTAGGTATTTTTGCATGAAGTACCAACATACTCTGACACTAAAGCAGAGTTTGTTGCAGCCCACAACCTTGATCCTGACCGCAAAGTCTTTGTTTGAGTCAGACATGCCTGGCTGGAAGTCTCCCAGGTCACCAGCGTGGCGTGAAAGTGCTGCGAGATGGCAACCGGACTCAGCCGAGGGCTCCCATCGCCGCTGTCTGTGCCGGCGACTGACCTCGAGAAACAAGGACATGAAGCAGAGAGCAGGAAGTCAAAGGAAGAAAACGATGTGAGGATATCAGGTAAGCAGCAGCAGCAGCACAGCAGGACTGTGGTGCTGTGTAACAAAAGGTAGTGCAGCGATCTGACCACATGACGCAGTGTGTGTGTGTGTGTGTGTTTGTGTGTGTGTGTGTGTGTGTGTGTGTGTGTGTGTGTGTGTGTGTGTGTGTGTGATTGGCGGAAAAGGTAAGATGGTAGTTAAATAAGTCAGTGAGGGTCAGACCAGACGTGTAACGTTTCGTCCCTTTTCACTGTGATGGCCTCGTGTTCACAGTCGCACACTTAAATTAAATCTTACACACAGAAATAGAGCGTTACAAATAGAGAGTGTGTAAGTATACACTCAGTCTGCTTTAGTTGATTTGTCAGTGACGCTGTTGTCGTGACACGGATTCAGACAGGTTGCTTAAATTGCTCGCATTTCTTCGTTTGCTTAAGCCAAAGACGAAGAAGAGCGAACAGCTGAAGCTAGCTGAAGCTTCATTGCTCGTGCATCAGTCTGTTTGTTGAGCTGTCGTTTTTAAATATCACCGCCAACAACCATGTTGTTGGTGCCAGTGGCTATGTAGCGTAGTGGTGTACACGTGTACATAAAGATCCTCGGCTCGATCCTGGGAAGAGGCACCAATCCTTCAGGACTGCATCAGGAATGTTATTCTGTGTAAAAGTCAGACAAATCAAACATGCAGCCTGCCTGTGAATCCCTCCGTGGGAGTAAGGGAGCAGCCAAACGGGCTGGTTTGAGGACTTCAGAGAGCTGCTCTACTGGGATTTTCCCACTAAGCCGTCCCCGGGTTTACAGAGGACAGTCTGACAAAGACAAACTGTCCAGCGAGTGTGCTCAACGCTAAAGTGAGACTCCCCAAATGGACTGAACCAGATGAACAGCAAAGTGAGGCTACAGTTTGCCTGCTCTGATTAGTCCACATGTCTCCTGCAACATTCAGACGGTGGGGCCGGGCTGGTGGTGCTGGAATGGCGTGGGGAATACTTTAGGCCACTTGGTACCAATGAGCATCGTTTAAATGCCAAAGCCTGCCTGGATATTGTTGCTGACCATGCCCCCTCCCTTTACTACCACAGTGTGCTCATCTTCTGTTGCCTGCATGTCACACACCACGTCACACAGCTCCTGGTGGAACAGGAGACTCATATCTGTGTGTGCTGAACCGTTCCAGTGTCATTGGTTAAAATTCTTCCTTCCTGTCTCAGCAGTAAACAATACTGGACTCGTGCACGTCCTGAGATTCGGTGCTGTGCTGATCCACTTGCTTTTCTCCCCGTTAGTCGTCTCTTGGTCTGTCCTGCCTCCCCACCGCCTGGCCCGGTCTCACAGCGCGGCTCATAATAAGCCGCAGTCACAGTCTGCTCCCCATCTGGATTCAGAAGGCACCACTGAAGGAGGGGGGGGGGAGGGGGGGACAAGAAGGAGGGGAGGAGGGCAAAGCGAGAGGGCCAGAGGAAATTTGGGTCACGCTTGAAGCTATAATGATGGCATAATGCACCTGCACAATCTCTGCTGCGCCACCGAATAAATCATGGACGCAACACCCTTCACAGATAATAACTAATGACTCCTCTCGACACCCCAAGCCAGAGCACAATATGAATCTACGCCCAACAAGTTAGACAAATGAATCCGACATGTGACACTGAATATCCACAACCACACGCTTGCACACGCCCTCGCCTCTCAAACTGCAGCCAACGACATTTCTCAGCTACCTCCCAGGCACCCAAACAAAGATTGATCAGAGCGAAACGTATCAGGCGGGAGATTACGGGGCCGGGGTCCCTGAGTTTCCATTACTGGCCCCCCCTAATCCCGTTATGAGGATATGCTCTTAATGGGCACGAGCTGTGAGAAATCCGTGCGCTGCGTGTGAAGGAGAGGTCATCCATCACGGACAGACCTCTGAGCGGGAAGGAGGACAGCCGGGAAGGTTAACGTCAGCCCGGCTGAAGCGTACGTCTACACCACATCCAACTCTCCAGTGACGTCGCCGAGCAGCTTCACCCACTTCTTCTCCTGCTCGTGTGGATTTCTGTGACAGACACAGGCATAACCACAAAAGTGTTGCCATCCTTATACCTCACTGCAACAATCCATTGTTTTTCCTACGTGTTGAAATGAGCTGAAGTTAAAACCCGCTTTATTTTCCATCATGCACAGCAAACCATAGAAGCTGTAAAACAACACTTGGCATGATAAAGGGCATAAGGGCTCCGTCTCCTTATGTTCCCGTGACAACAGGTGACTGCAGGTCGTTCGCCACCTTTCTTGGAGTAAAGCGATCTGACCCCAGACTGAATCGGGGGTAGTTTGAATGGTGGAGGACACCAAAGACTACTTTAAATAGATACAAGCTGAACTTCAAGGTCAAGCTACAGCAGCGCTGCTCAGCATCATGAGCTGCGTCCTGAATCAAAGTCACTCACAGTAACACCTCACTTTGAAACAGTGCAACAGAATTTACTACAAGTCACAATGCTTGTG
>VURO01037424.1:0-46436 GCA_015108175.1 Pelvicachromis taeniatus
TCAGCCACTGCTCGACATGTCAGCCTGAAAGATCACAATATAGGACCCGTGCCACTGAGAGCAGTGATCTCTCTCACACACACACACACACACACACACACACACACACACACACACACACACACACACACACACACACACACACACACACACACACACACACACACACACACACACACACACACACACACACACACACAAAAGAACCCATGTGTACACACCTTGAGCTCTGCTGTCTAACACTCCTGGCACAGATGGGTTAATGGTAACCATGGCATCAAAGACAGACTTTACATTTTTCATTTTTTGAGGGGTTTTTTTGTTCTTCAGGTATCAGTTATTGTTTATATTATTATTTAAAAACTCTTTGCCTCAGTTTCAGTGAGTTCAAACAGTCTGAAGAAGGTATGATTGGGTAAATGACCAGCATAAATTACTGTTCACGGCTTCAGCTTATTGATATGTACACTTCGGCCAAACACGTCCGACACAAATGTAAGCGAGTAGATGTGATCAAGACAACATGCTGAAGTTCAAACAGGTGACTCTGGATGTGGCGTAGTCGTTCTGGTCCAAAAAAGAGAAAATACCCTAAGGTCTGAGTAGAATGGCCACACTGTTCGAGCTGAGATGAAGGTAAAAGTAACTGAATAATGCAGAAGAGCATCTCTGAACACACAACATGTCAAACCTTCGGCTTCAGCAGCAGAAGAGCATATTGGGTGCCACTCCTGTCAGCCAATAACAGGAAACTGAGGCTATTGGAAAAACGATGCCTGGTGTGGTGAGTGTCTTTTTCTGCTGGGATATCTGGATGGTGGGAACGCAATTTGAAGTAAACAGCATGAAAGCACGGACCCAGCAGCCTGCTGCTGATGGTGGCATAATGGGGAGGGGGGATATTTTCTAGGCACACTTTGAACCACTTAGTACCAGCTGAGCATTGTTTAAACACCACAGCCTACCTGATTATTGTTGTTGCCTATGCTAATCCCAGCTCAAGCTCAAATGGGTTTCATGAACATGACAATGAGCTTACTTTACTCAACAGTCACCGGGTCTCAGTTCAATAAAGCACCTTCAGAAAGCGGTGGAATGGGAGGCTCACATCCTGGATGTGCAGCCGACAAATCTGCAGCACCTGTGTGATGTTATCGAGTTAGTATGGCCCAAAGTCTCTGCGGAAACTGGATCCAACGAGGTACTAACAATGTGTGCCCAATTAAATGGCTGATGAGTCCATTATGACTTTTTCACAGAATCAAAACACCAACTTTTGTAGTTAAAAACAAAACTAGAGGAGCTAAAAATCAATCAGTGTGCTGACAGCTTACTTACAGGAAAGTACATTTTGTCATCAAACTAACAGAGTAAACTAGTCAGAAATCCAACAAACACACACCAGGTGTCTAGGAATGACCACGTTAAACCGTATTAGGGGGTTACTAATAAAATCAATTAAAATTCTAGTCTTTAACAGACCAAAAACACAATTCATAAGATATATAAGATGGCACAAAATCAACATGTTATCTAGATTACAGTCCAAAAATAGATTCAGATTCATTTTGTTATGAAAACAAGTGACACACAAGTATCCCTTGCCCTCACCAGTGTGAGCCTTTATAGTAGATATTCTAATATCAGTGATGGCATTTATGGCTATAAAAACAAGGTTGTTTTGAAAATGCTCTTAAAAAATGACGATAAATAACAGGAGCTGAAACCGAAAGTGTCTCCAGAATACTGAATAATAAACGTAAGTTATACTTTATTGTGGAAAAGGAACCCTTCATTTGAACAAAACATGTAACAGAGAGAGCAAATCAACATACAAATGATCAAGAAAAACAAAAGTGCAATGAGGATTCTTTAGAAAAACGACTTCACACAGGACGGCAGGGCGATATCACGGTGCGATATCCTGTGCTACAGTACCCTCTTGTGGTGCAAAGCACAGTAAAAAAAACATGTGTGCCATTCTGAGTACCGGAAAACAAAAATTCAAACAACACTAAATAAATTAGGTCCAGAAATTTAAGTCACTCAAATAATTAAGTCAGGGTCTCCCCTTGGTCCTGAGGGAGTTTGAGGGTTATGGATTACCTGAGGTTTATCTTTATTAAAAAGTGCACAGGATCAATAAGTTGCTAAGGCAGTTTTTAGATGAGACTCGGGTGTTTCTTTGTTCTCTGCTCGGTGCTTCCACAAACTAAAAAAAACAAAACGTCAGCGCACAGACGACGTGCATGAATCTAAACTTTCAAAGGATATGAACCGGTCATGTGATCTGTGAGCCAAACGCCTTTCAGACCTCTTTGTTCCATCGAGGAATGATGGCCTTGCGATACGTCCGTCTCTCAGAGATGTTTCTTCTGACTTTGACCACTGTTGGAGGCGCCACCTCCAGTTCCAGAGAAGGGCTGGAGTGGGACTTTTTAAGCATGCCTTCCTCATCGTCTTCCTCTCCCAAAGAGTCAGCGCACACAGCTTTATCAAACGAGATCAGGTCTGCTGTGTTTAACTCGCCGTCGTCTGTCTTTTTCACGCTTTTCCACCCCTCCAGCACCTGAATGTAGGTCTCATAGCGACATATCTGTGGGACACAGGCTGATCAGTGGCTTAGTTAATAATCATATCTGGATAGAAAATCCTGGGTCCATCTCACCTCATGCTGCAGGTACTCTGCTCGCACACGGTGCTCCTCCAGATCCCGGGCTTTAGCCTTTTTGCCATCTGGCGCGTTTTGCTGTTGGTTCTCGAGGTCCACCTTGAAGGACTCCAGCATTTTTGCGTGAGACTGAAGCTGACACTCCTGCACAGGGAACACATGAGAGGCTTCATGCAAATATATGTGACGCAAACACTGGTGAGAAACAAACAGAAACAACAGCAGGGAAGCACTATCAGGGAATCACCTGTAGCTGGACACACTATACACCTACTGAAATACAAAACGAATAAAATGCCTCTAACAGTTTCAATATTTCCAGCCACCACAGACAGTATAAAATAGTGGTGTCAAACATAGGGCTGGGGGGGCTTACCTGGCCCAGTGGAAAATGAAAAGGAGTGCATAGACTGCTAAGTGTATTTTCATAGGTTTTACAACTTATGCGGTTGATAAAGATGCCAAACAAAACAAACATTTAGTTAATTCACAGAATGAATTAGTTCCTAGAATGGATTTCTTTACTTGGATGATTGAGCATTTTACACATCTATTTCTTACAATTCAAGCCCAAAGAGTCACGTTGACAGCTCTCCTCCATTTACTACAGCAGCATTTTTTTTTATCATGTAGAGACACACTTTTGTAATTGCACTTCTTTTTTCTTATATGAGGGATTCAATGTGTAGTTAAACTTCTTTACACTGACAGAAAAGTGGATTTTCCCTAGTCTGGCACACTTAAGGTCAAAGTGGGCCGCGATGTAAAACGAGTTAGACATTGCTGGTATAAAACATGGACGTAGCTTCCGGGTTGGAAAAAAATAAAGCCCATGTGGACGAGCCTAATAACCTGGATTCCATCTGGAGGTCATTAGCTGTGGATGAGTTTGTGGGCTCGCAAACTAATTTCAGCTCATAATGACTAAAAAAAGTGAGGTTTATTTTGTAAGTCTTTGTCATACTATATTTCAAAATGGAGGATTATCTGTGGTATGTTTATTTGCTAACGACTGATTCAGTGGTTTCACAGTCTGACCAGCTCCTCCTCGTTTTTATGAAACCAAGATTGCAGATGAAAAACGCCAATCGTCAAAACAGGACTTAAGAAACAGATGGATGATATCACTGTAGCGTTTATGTTTATGCTGTCTGTGGGAGACACCAAAATACATTAAAATTTTAATGTTTCTAATATTATATAATATATCAAAAGAAGGATCGCTTGTTTTATGAGAAGTAATAAACAAGGGTTATCTAAATATAGCTAATTCTGTATTTTTAACTCCTTTTTGCCTCAAAATGATTGAAAGCCATAAGTAAATACATTAGAATGTTTTTCAAAGCTAAAGGAAGCACAAATAGAGCCATTAAAATTAAATTAAAATATAACAGGCCTACTCTGTCATTTCTAGTGTGCAAACTAGTTCAGTCACGAGAAGGTTAATGAAGCATGTCCACAGCAGAAAACAAACACAAAGTGGTGGTGTGTCGTAAATAAAAGAAAGCCTGAGTGGACAGCTCGGTGTGTGCGTACCAGAGTCTCAGCCGACTGCGACGCAGGGAGGATCGGTCTGAAGAACTTCCTCTGGGAGCCGACGGCAGCGGGGAATGGAGGCGACGAGTGAAGAGCCGAGACTAAGTTGATGCGGCTGATCCACGAATTCATCTCTGCTTTGGACCTGAGAAGAAACGCAAACAACTATCCTGACACCGGCTGCAGGAGTCTTTGGCACAAACGCACATTTGTACACTTGGCTTGGACGTGCTGCGACTTACGAGGCCTGAAAGAGAAAAACCCTCCAGTCGGCTGTCTGCAAACGGAAGACGTGCGGCTTCTTGGTGTAATCGGCTGCTGGTTCAGCCAGAGAGTGATGCACGCTCACCACCTCCTCGTTAATGTGCTGATCCCTTCGATAATCATTCTAACACATAAGAAGGAACGTAAAGAAATGCACAATCATAAAACACAGGAAATGATGCTCTGTTCTGTATAATAGACTCTATTACACTATTAAAAAAGCAGGAATGGAGTTACTGACCTTCTGTAAGTAAAGGACCATTCCCTTCAGCACTCCATCAAAAGTCTTCCAGCTTCTCTTCCCCCATGGTGCTGCCACACAGAAACATCCAGCAGTTAGTAACAAAACTCATGCAAAGGTGACGTTAGCTTCTTTAAAAGTCACCAAACCTCCTCCTGCAACATAAAAAATCCCGGCAGCTGCCACTGTTAGCCCTCAGCCTTAAGATGCACATACAGTATAAATCTGTAAATCACAGGTGACTTCCTTCTTGAGTTATTACAGTCACAAGATTTTCAGAACATTAATGTTTGAAAATCTTGTTTAAGGTCACTGAGATTCAAACCCGTTTTTCAAGATTTTTACTAGATGTACCTATGGTTGCAATTTCAAAATCCTACCTCAACCTTGTTCCCAAGTTCTTGCATTTACAAACTCAGGCGTCCATGCCGACCGCCTGGCAGGGTTTACAACATATCAGCCTTTTACAGCTGAGGGTTCAAAACAATATCTGACTTTATCACTAAATCACAGTTTAGTTAAATAAACCCTCGTGGGCACTTTATGAGTTTTACCTTGCTTTTGCTTTCACTCCTGCCTTAAGTCTTCATGGCACAGATTCAACAATTTACTGGAAACATTCCTCAGAGATTATGCTTCGCGCTGACATGACAGCATCATTCAGCTGCTGCATCAGATACATCTGACCTCTAGCATCAACTGCTGCTTAGTCTCATTTTTTCAGCCCATTTACTGTAAACCCTAGAGGTGGTTATGTGGGGAAAATCCCAGAAGATCAGCAGTTTCTGAAATATGAGATGATCCCAAACAGCCAAGCCATGTTTAAAGTCTGATAAGTCACCTTTTTATTTTATTCTGTTTGCTTTGAACTTCAGTGTGTCATCTTATTCACATGAGTTTTTGCTATGCGACTGGATAGTTAGATCTTTGTGTTACAGAGCAGTTGAACCTGTGTACTTAATAAAGTGGCCAGTGATCGTAAAATCTCGTTACACCACTGTACTGTCTGCTTCATTCTCAGTTTGAGGTGTGTGTAAGAGTTCTGCCTCCTGAGGTTAAGTGGTAACTTTGGGGAATAGCCCGAAATGAGAAAACATCAAACGTTTACAAAATATTCTTGATAATTCAAAATAACTGTACATCTATACATTTATTTCTCTTTTCTTTAAGGGCGTTATATGTTTGAGACGAGTAAAGAATAAAGTTTAGGGTTTTTCTTCAAATTAGTTTAAGATTTAGTTGGTTTCCAGAGCAGATTTAGTATTTTCAGTTTCACTTTTATTGTTTAAAGTCTACAGTTTCAGACCAGATGGGATAAAACATACCTCATTTATCCAAAAACTGGGACATCACTGTGTTCTCAAACATGGAAAACATCCTTCCTCGGAAAAGTAAATACAAAATCCCAAAACAAACCTCAGAAAAAATCCTTTCGTGATTTTTGTGTTTTTAAGTTTTAATGGAAAAATATTTTCATTAGTTTTGAGGTGAGTAAGTGTTCAATGAATTTGAGCTCACTACTCTGGTAGGATGGCCCTTGGAAGTCCCTTCCTCACAGATATTTCATGACCAGCTGTGGAAGTGGAATTATTGCAAAGTGGAAACATTTAGGAATCACAACAACTTAGCCACAAAGTGGAAGAACACATAAAGTCACAGTGTGCTGAGGTGCATTGAAGTCAGCAACGCTCTGTTGATGTAGTAACTGCAGAGCTCCAAACCTCCTCTGGTGCACAGAAACTGTGCACTGGGAGCTTTGTGGCATGAGTTTGCATGGCCGAGCAGCTTCTGTAGCTGCAGTGTGTAGATGGTGTATCCAATGCTGCATCGTGAATCTCACATGTTGATCTGTGTCGCACTCACTGCGTTTGCCATCGATGTCAGCGTGGAGCTTTCTCTGGAGAAACCCGTTTTTGACTACGGCAGCCTCTTTGTCATGAGGAACGTCCAGGAAGGGGTTAGCCGTTAAACGCAGCGGTGGATCGTCACCCGGATCTTCATTCACCACTTTCTTCAGCTCATCCTCATCACTTTGACATAAAATGGAAAAATATGCGAGTGAGATCACGTGTGAAAATCGAGGAGGACTGATGTATTTTACAACCACTTTACTTACACAGCCCATTCCAGCGGCTCGTTCTTTATGGAGTTGTGAAGACTCTGCAACGTACAAAGAGAGAAAAGCTTCATCAATCAGGACTGAACTTTCCTCGAAGAGCTCTTTGAAGGAAAAACTGAAAATCTAGGAAAGTATTACTTTCAAGAGATCCTTGTTGAAGTTCCCTCCATCATTCATTCCATCCAGGTTTGACACAAACTTAGAAGACGACATGGATTTTCCTACATGCTGTCAACACACACACACACACACACACACACACACACACACACACACACACACACACACACACACACACACACACGTTTGATTACAGCGCCATGTCCAAACAAACTTTACAATGATTCCTCCAAATGCTACAAATGTCTCCTACCTGTCCATGCAAGTCAGTGTTGAGAAGCATCAGGGCACATGTCAGAGCCAACGCAGCCCCTGAGGACATTAAAAATAACAAAAGTGATGTCGACGTAAGTTCCTATCTGTGTATCTAGCAGCATGACACGACAGGCTTACCTGAGGAGGAAAAGGAGTCAGGGTTGCATTGATGGAAGCGGCAGGAGAAATGCTGCAGCACGCGCTCTCTCTCCTGTGTCTCTCCTATCAATACCACCACTTTGAGAAAAGACCTGAGAAGGAAAGAAAATGATTAGGAGACGCTCTGAACTGCTGCATTTTAGAAGTAGACGTTGGTGGAGGCGATCCACACTTCTGTTTGTTATTCTTACCTCAGGGAGTGATCTAGAGTTTGGCCGGTGAAGTCAAAGAATTTCAGGTATTCTTCTCCGACAGCGCGGCTGAAGTCGTTACTAAAAAAAAAAAAGAATATAGAAAAGAGAGAAGAAGAAAAAAATAAACTGCGTCAGCGCTGTCACTGCTTTATTTATCTGCCACAATCATCTTTAGTTTTATTTCATGGGGAAGGATGTGGTGTTATGAAAAAATACTGACTTCTTCAATACAATGGCAAAGCATTAACACCCCCAAACCCTCTTACCCAACCCCACTCCACCATGGTTTCAATGACTCACTGCTGTGACGCTGTTATTTAAAGGTCTCAACAGGTGGAAATACAGATCTTTTTCAAACTGAGGACAGAGCGAGTTTTAATTCAAGCAGGACCTTTAGGTCTTACAGTTTCATATGTTTGGGGGTGGCTGTAACTCAGGCGGTAGAGGAGGTCATCTACTCCTGAGAAGGTTGGTGTTCGAGCCCTGGCTCCTCCTGCCAATACTCCAAAGAATACTTTTGGATACAAGATGGTGAACCCCACTGGATGAAATCTCGAAGCATTGTAAGGCAAAGGATAGAGTAAATCAGAAGGTGCTGAGAGTAAATCAGCACCTTCGAAAGAAGGCAAAGTTGTTTCTTTTAGCCAAATGATGATGATTTTAGATTATAAATGAAATAATTAAAAATATACAAAATATAGTAGTGACACACTGCCTTTGGCAGAAAACTAGATGATTAGTAAAGTTGTTGGTTTTTTTTTCATTTATCTATACATGTGAAAAAATGTGATGCCCATATACTGAATTAAAGAAAAATCATTTTTAATATGTGCGCCATAGCCTACATCTGTCACCTGGCAGTGCTGACAGATGTAGGTGGTAGCTAGCATAGATACAAACATATGTCCTAGTACTTTTTTAAAATCTCTTTGTCAAAGTCTCCATTTCTGGATTTCTTTTGTATTTGAACCTGGTTATGGTTAATTTATAGTGTTTTGCAAGTTGGAAACTGTAAATGTGTCACAAAAATAAAATTCACCCTAGATATAATCTGTTGTGGTTGCACACACAACATCTGGATCTTGGAGCGCTTCTGTAGAGTTCACAACACCACCAGCTTTCAGCTTTTTAGAAGAACACTAAAATAATTAAAATCTATTCAAATATATATATGCTTACTCTTTGTCCACGTGCTTCACCACATCTCCACGTTGAATCTCGTCCAGCTTGAACAGCTTTTCGGCGAGGATGCGGGCCTTCTCTCTGTCCACCTCGCCTCCATTCATAAGAGGCACTGCTGTCTCCAGGGGCGTGGGCTGCTTTCCGTTTGCCACTACTGTTTCTAAATCTCCATACTCAGTCCCCTGAACATCTTCTGTTAGATCTGAAGTCTCACCCTGTTTTTCCTCCTCCTGGGTTTCGGCTGTATTTCCTGGCTCCTTATTGTCTTCTAAAGGCGCTGTCTGTTCTTGCTGCTCTGCCTTTCCAGGGTCTTCAGCTTCAACACAAACAGCCTGCTCCAACTGAGGAGACTCCTCTGGTTGCTCTGCATCTTCAAACTGGATTACCTGGTCTGTTCGTTCCATCTCTGGTGATTCTTCCAGATGTTGGGGTGGTTCTAAGTGGTCGTCCTCGGTTTCATGTGACCCCTCTACTGGTATCTGCTGTGGGTTTTCAGTCACTTCGAGCTGCTCAGGCTCTGTGTCCTGCACCTCAAGCTGCAGTGAAGCCTCTGTGTCCTGTAAAGCTGTTTGAACACAGTCTTGTTGCTCTAAACACTTCAAATCCTCCAGTTTTTCAATCACCTCTTGAACCTCTTGTTTGTTTTCTATCCTTTCTGTATTTTCTAAAACCTGTAAAGCTGCTTCGTCGTCGTTGTCCACAGCCTCTGGCTGTTCAGGCTCCACGTTCTGTTCTACATCTTTACACATTTCTAACAATTCTGTCTGACTCGTGAAATCTTCATCTAGCTCGTTCAGTATCTCTTGGTCCTCTTCCGTACCAAACTGCAGGCTTTCCTCCAAAAGCTTTGGCGGTGGCAGATCCACTAGCTTATCTGGCTCTGTGGACACTCCAATGTCATCAGTTGGAAGGGGCTCTGCATGTACCTCCCTAAAATATGTGCACAAAATATGCAGTGGAGTTATTGCAAAAAATACTATACAATAAAATAAAACTTGCACAACATAATGGAAGCATTCGCAATTAGCAAGGGCCAGAGATGTAAATCAACTTTTTTTGCATGATATTTACTTACTTGTTTCTCTGCGTGGCTTCTGTCAACACCACCAATTTAAATAAAGCTGTTCTTTGTGATCATGCTCTCAACTTGTTTGATGTTAATTAACAAAATAATTTAAATGCAACATAAAAAAAAACATTAAAATGCACCTGAAACTGTGTATTAGTAACCATTAAATGTTATATCACAAAGACCTGGAGGAGGAGTAGGAGGTCTTCAGTCAAAAAAATATATCTAGGTAACGCATACGTGCTTTTTCCACTCGTTAAAGAAATACCATTACCTGCCAACCACAATCTTCGGGTCCTTTGGAGTTGTGATGCCACTATTTGATAGGCAACAGTGCCATCATTATTCTATTTTTACAGTTTAACTACCTGCTATTCTAATATTCTTCACTTAAAATTCAACAGTGGTGGTAATTAGTGTTAAAAGCAGCATTGAGCTATTATTAGAAATTACCAGGAAATATATCAAAATATATCGCCTCAACACCACACTCAGTTGCAGTGCCAACATTATGTTGCATAGCAGCTGTTATGTTGCTATGCAACTCCCTCATCATAATATCTAAAATACCATTTGTTAAAAAAATTACGCAAACTTGTTTCCTTAGAAAATCTACATACAATTCACACCAGATGGTTAAATGAGAACAAACTGTTTCTTGTGAACGGACAGCAGTCACAATAACTTCATTTTTTAGAGTGAGCAATACTGAAAAACTAAAATATTTAGTATTGCCACTGAGAGGAGGCCCAAACCCAGCCTCGTGGGGTCAAAAGCTAGCGTGGATCCTTCTTGGTCGACCCTCTTTGAGGAAGATGGGAGCAGGGGAAAATATGATTGTGTCAGATTTTGTTACCTGAATTAAATAAAAATGCAGAATTGACTATCAAAAAGTCAGTAAGAATTGAATACCTTGACCAGAAAGCAGAAATTTTGTTTTCGTATGGGTGTCAGAATCCAACTCAGTCAAGCAAAACCCTGCGTGGCTCCCATTAGTGCACCAGGTGTATGAAAACACCCTCCTCTCAGGAGACGAGAGGAGAGGTGCTAGCACTTTAAAGGTATTGTAGCAAAATTAAGTCCTTGGTTCTTTCAGTATGGACCTAATGCCCCATCACACTCTTGTTAAGAAAAATAATGGGATAATTACAGTTGTGCTGACATACTGCACAATACTGTTTGAGAAATATTCTGCAAACAGTATTTTTCATTCCCTACATTCAATTCAGACAAAATCTCCTTTAAATTTACTGACATGTTGTGAACAATGTCAAGTTTTCAATCTTGTAGACTTAAAGATTTTTCTTTTGGTTTTAGTTAGTTATTGTAACAAGTCGACCTCACCCAGAAAGCGTTTTTAGAAAAATCATTGCTGATTTCGTGTCAGAAATGATGAAACAATGTTCTGTCATGTATTCGGTGTTAAACATACTGAGATCTTTTTGGTTTCAGAGTCAGGCGACAGTATCGAATATCAACAGCATTTGAAACAACATTTCACAGATGATTTATTCACGCTTTTCACTCAGTGGATTTAATGTTAGCGCAAGTTTCCTGTTCCCTTTTTTCAAGCTCATGATACTCACACATTCATCAGACCAATGACACTTTCTTCACTGCAGGATGCGTTTGCCTCACTCTGCCCTTCTTCTGCCTCGCCCCGCTGCTCGTTCTCTTCCTCGGTTTCGTCACCATTTGCTGAAGTTCGCTTTTCCTCCGACTCTCCTGACTCTTCCTGCCCAGTCAGCAGAACGCAGGAGTCTTTCTGTTCCTCTTCTAGCTTTGAATCTACAAAGCTGCCCACATATTCCTCTAAGTTTCCAGTTTCCAGAGCAGTATCGATTAGTTCCTCAGGTTCAGCGGGATGTGATGTCACTGAGCGACCCCCCTCTTCTTCCGATTCTGCTCTCAATGGGACTAGAAGCGTGTGAATACGACGACATGCAGTTAACTTATAGAAAATATTACTGAAAGGCAAGCTATGAAGGCCATGAATGTTTAACAACAACTCTGAGTGATACATACCGTTATTACTGTCTACCAGCTCATCTTCCTTCCTCTGTGTCTCCAGCTTTTGCTCATCTGAAGCATCACATGGCTGAAAATTGCAACACAGGCCACTGAACATTAGTTGTGAGAGAAAAACATGTGATTGCCAGTGGGTTTGTGAGCAGGAAGATACATGCTGAGGCTCATCTGACCAACATTACATACACCCTGATCCACATAACTTTGCTCAATCTGCTACTGCAACCCAAAGACAGAGATGCTGAGTTATGCTCAATAAAAAAAGGCTTAACAATACAGGAAACTGTAGGTAAATGTGTGAGCATTCACTCAGGAAAAAGAAAATCCTAAATAATCCAACAACCTCACACACACCTTTATATCCCATGTAAAAATAAAAATAAAAACCTACCTCAGTGTCACTTCCTGTCCACTCAGGTTCTGAGTTCAGAGGCTGTGAATCGAGGCCAGCTTCTTCCTCCCTGCCCTCCGTTTTGAAAAGCTCAGCGCTGACATCCTCTTGAGACTCGTGAAGTGATGGGGAAGTGCTGCTTTGAATCGTCACAGCACTGACATCCCCAAAGTCCAGCTCATTGGCTGAGCTGCTGTCAGTCACGAGCAGAGGCTGCTCTGCAGCAAGATCGGGCATGTCCCACTGAACTGTAGCAAAGGAAAGTGGGGGGCTGGTACAGTTGACGTGATACACTGGCAATATCATTTGGCCCCACTGTTCCGCCTCCTCAGAGGCATCACAGCCCTCCTTAGGGCTGCGACTGGCCTGATACGACAATGCTGCTGCCTCCTCTTCCCCATTGATGGAATGATGATCAATAGAGTTACTTGATTCTTGCTGAAGCACTGAATCTGTAGCAACTGTCTGAGAGGTGCACAAGCTGTCCTCCTCCATAAGCGCCTCTCAGTTGTTAGCAGTGTATTTGTGGGTTGTGGTGAATCTGCAGATGTATGGCTACAAAATGTCCTCGTTGGCCGAGTGACAGACAGGCACGTTTTAAGGTGAGCCCCCTTCCGGGTGCTGCCTTTCACAGATCTGTAACATTAAAAAAAAGCATACCAAACATCAATCTACAACTACGTTTTGAATCTTGTATGAAAAAGAAAATGGAGAAAATCCCCCCAGAGGGAGGATGATTAGCTGACAGACAAAAAAGCCATTCATAAAACTCTGCTATATTTAGTTGTAAAGCAACTGTCACCATTCAAATACAGATTGTCATTATAGTTAAACTTCACTCACCACTTGTACGGCAACATAATCCAGTTTTTGTCTGTAATTTTATTTTTATCCCATCATGTTCATTTGGCAAGGATCTCAAACTCTTGGCGTGTGTTTGCAGTTATGCACTGCAACAGACTTTAAGTGAAATGTCACAGAAGCACGCTTGTACTTCCTGACCACAAAAAATCAGCCAAGCAAGAGAGAGTCAGAGGTGTATATGGTGAGGATAGAGAATCGAGGCCTAGGGTGGGGCTGAGGGGTTGCTCCTGACGCGCAGTTTAACTGTCTGCATCCTGCGTTTATCATTTTATCGCCACATCGCACTGTGACCCTGGCTTGTGGATAAAGCCGGGTCTCGGCTTTAATTACGATGTTATCGACGCAAACCAAAGGGTGTCAAGGGTGTCTCTCTTGTCAACACAGAGGCCAACAGGACGCAAAATACCACCTGCCTTTGTACTGTGGGAGGAAGTAATAATCAGTATTATTCAACTACGTTAATGTCATCTTCATCCATGCCACTCTCTCTCTGGAAGATACCTTTTTATCGAAACATTTCTGTCTATCTTCATTATTTTATTCACGTCAGATAACCAACATCCGGGATAGACATTGACCACATTTCCTGTGTGGGTGCTCACTTCTCAGTTCCTGTCTTCGTGCAGCAGGCGCTACATTATGGGAGGCAACTAAAAGAGAAAACTCTAAATGAGTCACATTGTGTTTGAAAACAAAATGCTTAAATTGTTGCTTTTCTTTTTCTTTTCTTTAAATCTCTCCAGACAGAAATACAAATGCATTTTAAAGTAACACGGAGGCCTCAAACATTGAACATCAACAGCGCTGTCCTGATTTCAATCTCTCCTTCATAGACTTTTGTTTCATACAGAAACAGTTTTGCACCAGATTATATGCGGCAGCACTGTTGATGATAAAAACTTTACCAGTGAAAGCCAGATGGCTGTGAAGCTTTGCAGAAACATTCCTCAGACACAATAAATAAGAGAAGAAGAAGAAAACAGGGTGATTTCAGCCAAAACATTTAGACATATTCTGACTAAGCTGAGTGTGGTCACGAGAAGTTGCTTAGATTGCATGGGAATATACTCACCAAATTACATGCTAGGGGGATGGTTAACACAAATTAAAGGAGAAGTATAAATGGTAACTAAAAAAAAAAAAAAGATACTAGAGTGGAAAAGGGGAACACAGCCACGTTGTTTAAAGTAAAACTTGCAAAATGGCTTAATAATAATAATCGTATTCAGAGGCATAAATGTGAAACCAAGCTCATTATAAGAGGAATATTTTCAAATGTGAAGCATGACTTACCCCCTCTGGGCTCTTTAAAGCGACATCATATGATCAGCCAGCTTGTGAGGTCTTAAGTCCTGTGGAGGGAAAGGCAAACCACTGTGTTATACTGGCTTTATATCGCTGTGCACTCACAGAAACAGCCACTCAAAACGCAGACACAGAGAAGCCTGCAAGTATCCCTCAGAGCTGTGTATAGCAAACAAGTCTCATATCCACCTGGCAGCCTTTAAGTGTAGGTTACAAGTCTAAGTCTGGACCAGCTCCCCTTACCTTCTTCCTCATGCTTCCTGTCCATATTGACTAGATCAAGCTCGTTGTTACGTCTCCCTGAGTCGTTTTCTTTCCCCCTCAACAGCAAGTAAAAGGAGGGAAAGGAGGAAAAGATCTGCTGAATGGCAGCAACAAGGAGGAAGAAAAGCTTCGTTGTGATTGGCAGATGAGTCAGGAACTAAAAGGACACCTGAGAGGCCTGGCCCCCGCCCCACTGGCCTAAAGGCATGCATGCAAACGCACACACATACACACACACACACCCACAGAGACACCAGTGAGGTGAGGGGAGTGGCTCGACTTCATTCTTTCAGATGCCACTAGGAAGGATGTGGAAAAACCAGAAGGTATCCAGATTCATTAGCTGTTACTCTTTCTTCTGGTGCCAACTGTGAGCAGAAAAGCCTGTTTGACACATAGAAGACATTTCTTAAGACTTACTTACACGCATTCCTCTCGCTCAAATTATTTAGCATCAAATCACTCAGAGAGTCATGCATTTGCCTTTTATTTCACTAGTGTATCTCACTAGTAGTAGAACCAGCACAAAACAGCCTATGTGACAAAACGAGAACAACTGTTGAGGCAGGTGTTGTTTGCGCATAATTTCCAGAGTTTTGTGGCTGACAAAGGGTTGCACCATATCTCATCATACGCCTGTTCACCTAAAACTAGCACAAGTGATGTTAAATCCATTTGTAGACATGTATCAGATGCACCCAGTGAGCCGCTCATATATTTTTATTTCCTTAACAAGTATCTATTATAAACATAAAGCAACAATAGTCAGGTAACCTAGATATAGACCATTTCAAGGTATAAATAGAGAAATCATGAAAGTTTGTTTTATGACCTTATAGCAGTTTCATTATACTTAAATTGTATTTATTGGTGTTCTATGTCAATAATAGGGTTTGTTTGTTTTTTTCCAGTGGAGCTACACTTGGCTGTTACCGTTTTCCTTGAATGTTGGCTGGATACTGACTCACAAATGTAGTATTTCCTTAGCAACTGTCTACTCAGCTCTTTCATATAAGCCAGCCCAACAAGGACCAAGCAAGCAAACAGCACAGCCTGTATTTGGGTGTATACAAATTCTATGTTTATGAATGAAAAGTGTAAATGTTTAGCCATACTATCTAATTGTTATTATTGCCACCTTGCTGCGGTACCATGAAGGAGCTGTCTGTGACTACAAAGGCCTGCACTGTGACATGTGCGTTGTGAATATGTGAATATTGCCCATGTCAGTCACGAAAAATGTTCATAATTAAATGTGTCTTTAAGTTTGTATTTTTTCTGTATACATCTTTGGGGGGAAAAAATGCCAGGTGAGGAACTATCTATGGTAACTTAACTGAACGCAAAGATAAAAAATTACATATAAAAAGAATGTTCTCCAATAACGCTCTTCCACTATTTAAATGATTTAATCTATCCATTATTATTTAATCCATCCATTAGCATTTTAAAAAACATTTTTATCTCATTAATATTATTAGCATTAGCACACTGTTAGCTTAGTTAGCAATACTAGCATAGGTAACACATTAACTGCAGTAACTCATAACATCCAAGTTTGCTAACGAATAACTGACGTTTTACTAAGCAGTTATTCCCTGTTATAGTTTTCATACTTTTAAGTTGGTTTATAAATTTAACATTTAAATATAAATCACCGGGAACTGCTTTGTTAGACTATACTCTAGAAATGTATTAGCATTATTAGTGTCAGGATGGCCGATAATATCAAAATATTAGTATTACCTAACATTGTATGTCAATATTCTTGCCGCTGGAGTAATATAGTTCTACTGCAGTATTATTACTGCTCCTACAAGTACTTTTGTTGTTGTTAAAGAGACTTTAACGAGATTGTTATTGGCACAAACAGTCAGTTGCCCTCCACACCAGCAGGAGCGCTACAAACCTGGGAGCCGTCGTACAAGCAGAATCATCTTCTCCTCGCCGTCTCTGCTTTGTTTGTTCCGCACACGGCAGCAGGGTCGCACACACCCACTTTTACCCAGAGACTTTCAGCCTTGCACAAACACACATCTGGTGAAGTGTGCACAGCTGTGTCCGCTCAGGCTACAATGGCCAAGACCAGGGATCTGAAAACGTTCCTGGAGACGTCACTGAATGAGATTTTTAAAGCCACAGTGAGCGACATCCTGGACTCAGTGGACCGGACCCTGTCCGAGTACCAGGGCAAGATACAAAGGATCGAGTCTGAAAACGAGGGCCTGAAGCGGCTGCTTTTTGCACAGACGAGCGCAGAGTCTGCACCTGGAGGTATGGTGGCCTGCTGTCGCTCATGACCTGTTAGTTAAAGCATGCTCTGGACATCGTCAGACAGACTTATATACGAGGGAACCACGTGACACTATTTCCATGCACATTCACATGCAAATAATGCAGCTGTGCATGTTTTACAGCTGCAACTTCAGCTGATTACTTTTAATCTTTGACTGAAATCTCAGGTTTAGTTTGGAAACAAAGTTAGACAAGTGAGGTTGAGATGGTTTGATGAGGGATAGTAAATATACTGGATAAAGGATGATGAAGATGGAGCTACTAGGCAGGAGGAAAATACGAAGACCATACAGGAGAATCATAGATGTAGTGAAGGAGGACAGGCAAGGGGTTGGTGTGACAGAGGAGGATGCTAGGGACAGGGAGGAAGCAGATGTTCAACTGTGGTGACACCTACAGGGAGCAGCCAGAAGAAGAAAATAAAATATGACAAGAAAGCTGAGTCCTATACCACTTATAGTCATTCCTCTTAACTTATTTCAACAGTTTATTGCCAAAAATGACTGAATAATCAACAAAACTGTCCGATTATTTATCAGTAAAGAATATATTTTTTTATACCTAGCAAACAATATTTTAAGCATTTGGGTTTATATATTTGTGCATAAAATAATTTTTGATTTTTAAATGAGCAGCCATGACAGGTAAAAGTCAGGTAGCGCAAATTGACTGCATAAAGCATTTTTAGCCAACGCCGTAAAGTAAAATTTTGGAAACTCCCTGTGTAGTGTAATATATAAAGTAGCAATACCATGATGTGTGTGATAGTATTGATGCTAATTAGTATAGAAATGGCAACAACAAAAAAATACAGTACAATGCAAAAGTCTTGAGCCTTTTTCATTTATTTATAGTTTTTGCCAAAAAAAAAAATGCAATATAGATGCAGGAATTTATTGAAACATGTGCAAACATAGCAAGAAAGTACTGCTGCCTCACAGCATAGTGCTGGCTTCAAATCCACCATCTGGCCAGTTCCTTTCAGTCTGCAGTTTGATGTTCTCCCACAGTCCACAGACATGCAGTTAGTGAGGTTAGGTTCATTTTACTTGCACATTTTAGCTGTGGTAAATGCTGCTGCTTCGCTCATTATTTGCTTGAACTTCACAGAACTTCATGAAGAAGAAGCCACTGAAAAGTTTTCAGCTGCACAATGTGGGAGTCATCCCAATGGCTCCACCCAGGGTATGTTCAAGGTGTCCATATGCAGCAGTGACAAGAAGAGCTTCAAGAGGAAGAGCAAAGAAAACATGAGGGGGGGTTTGCCACCTTCAACTCTTTTTCTGCAGACTAACCCCACAGTACATCGTCTGTGCGTGAACTCAACAGATATGAAAACTGGAATATCCATAAAATCAGATTTGGATGGAAGCCAGGCTATTGATCTCTCTCAGGCGTCGGTGCTTCTGAATTTGACAATGAAACCAATTAAAAACGAGAGCACAGAGGTCGCCTGTGACAGTCGTGATGAATACACTCATCAGCAGCCATCCCCAGGGCCTGGGCGTGACTGCCGAGGTGATGAGGGCGATGTTAAATTCACCATTGTTTCAGATCAATACATACAGGACAGTCAGTTCATAAAGACAGAGGAAGAGGAGCAGAATGGGGACGGTTTCCCTCAGCGTGAATTGAGGTATTTATCAAAAAATTACCCAGAAGCAGAGATGAATTCAGAGCCAGAGAGCAGACATGTGTCTGAGCCAGAAGCAGCGCCACCTAAAGGAAACGATTTACCTGCTGTTCCCGTAGAGGAGTTTTTAGAAGTTCGTGATAACTTTTTGTGTTGTCCCATCTGCCCCAAGACATTTAGTCGAGCGACCTCTCTCAACATCCACATTAAGACCCACAATGGCGAGAAGGCTCACAGCTGCAGCTGCTGCGGTAAATGCTTCAGCCGGGCTGACCTCCTCAAAGCCCACAAGCGCACTCACACGGGAGAAAGACCCTACAGCTGCAATCTGTGCAGTAAAACCTACGCCCATCCCAGCCAGCTCCGGATACACAAACGCATCCACACCGGAGAAAAGCCATATTGTTGCTCGCACTGCGGGAAGCGCTTCAACGAGCACAACCAGCTGAAAGTCCACCTACGGACCCACACCGGGGAGAGGCCATATGGCTGCCAGGAGTGCGGCAAAACGTTCAGCAACGCGGGAAACCTACGCATCCATGAGCGGATCCACACTGGCGAAAAGCCATATTGCTGCGCCCAGTGTGGGAAGAGGTTCAACGGCCTGGGTGACCTGAAAACACATTACAGGATCCACACTGGAGAGAGGCCGTACAGCTGCGAGCTGTGCAAGAAGACATTCAGCCAGGCGGGCCACCTCACCATCCACATGCGGATGCACACGGGAGAAAGACCGTACAGCTGCAACGAGTGCAGCAAGAAGTTTACAGTGGCCAGCAGCCTTAAACTGCACCAGAGGACTCACACGGGCGAGAAAGAATACAGCTGCTCGTACTGCAACAAGAGCTTCAGCAGGTCCGGTCACCTGAAACGACACGAGCTGGTCCACACCAAGGAGAAGGTCTTCCTCTGTAGTCAGTGCGGGAAGTCGTACACCGACCAGTCCTCCCTGAAGAAGCACCTGAAGATGCACGTAGCAAAGGAGCAGGAGGCTCAGAGCGAAGGAGGCACATGTGGGGCTGAAAGGAACTGAGACCAAGCCGCAGTCTCAGAGACGTTTTCAGACACTCTTAGAAATTAAAACTGTAGGAGGTGAGTCGTTTAAAAACTGACAATGAGTACTGTATGTGACTGTAGTCAATGTGATAATGGTACACTTACTAGCTTTTTCAGAGCTTTTTAAACACATCTCCCCACCTACTTCTTCAGACAGAGTTTGAGTGTACTTCATGTAAATGAGGTGAATGAGCTGTCTGTCACCTTTTATATCTCAGCTTTGGGGAAATTCCAGTGAAAGGATGTGAGACAAGAGGCTGAGTAAGTAGCAGATTTCTGACTTGATCAGAAAGCGGAAAAAAACTTGCATTTACATTTGCAAAGGAGCCAGTTGTGACTGCAGGTGCCAAAGTCGTCTAGAGCCACTAAGCAGAAACTCCTAATGTAAACGCTGTACTACTAGTGTCTCGTAAATTCTCCATCAATTAAAAAAAAAAAAAAAAATCCAGTTCAGGGTTGCAAGGGCACAGGAGAGGTCACAAGTCTATCATGTGACTTATCATAATTTAAAAACTTAAAACATAATAGAACATAAAAAACAAATTATCCGGCCTGCTGATTTGAACACAGCGCCCTCTCTGGGATCATATATTAACCATATATGAATACTTATAAAACAATAATATTGTTACATTGTCATAATATTGTTGTAATAAAGGAAAAATGTGCATATAATAATCTTACAGTATTTCTTACTGATGCTTGCCACATAAAGACTTTAGATGCTCTGAAAAAACTACAAACATTCTTAGAGTTGTTGCACTGAACACTGAGGGATCGTCCAGGATTGTTGATCCTGGTGGGGTTTGATCTGAAACATGATTTCCTCTGGAGCAGTTTAGGACTGCAGAAAAGAAAAACCAGTCAGTTAATTCTGGCATGAAAACCACAAACTCTGAAGGTTTCTCCAGAGTACCGCTAATACTGTGAGCTGTGGTTAAAAGCTCCAAAAAGCCTGTAAGTGGAACTGAAGTTAACATTAATTTGTGCAACTACTGATACTGTGTGTGTGTGTGTGTGTGTGTGTGCGTGTGTGTGTGTGTGTGTGTGTGTGTGTGTGTGTGTGCGTGCGTGCGTGCGTGCGTGCGTGTTTGTGTGTGTGTGTGTGTGTTCGTGCGTGTGTGTGTGTGTGTGTTTGTGTGTCAGTGCAATACACTCTTTTCTAGTGCTGTTTTAATCTATTGTGATAATACACTGTCATAACACACTGTAAGAGATATGCAGGTATTCTTTTTTTAATGTACCTCTATGTTACCATAATGGTGACTTGTTTTTAAAAAATGCTTTACTTTAAAAGACAAATTATTGACTTTGTTTAAGACACTAAGTCTTTGTTACAGGATTATATTCAACATTGGCTCCATCTTCAAATAAAATCTACATTTAACATGATGCTCCCACAGGGGGGCAGCACAAGAATAACACTGTAAGTATTACACTCACACACGTATTCACTTAATAATAAGCAGTGTGGTCAAACTTGATTAATTTAATGCTGTACATAGCTTTAACTATAGAGTTAGCACATGATCCTTTGACCTGAGAGGAATGTATTTGTGTAATAATGTCACTAAAAAAGTTTCTATAAATATTGATTGATTTCACTAGTAACTGTTTAGTAAGTCATACTGATCTTAGATGATTAGCTTTGGCTTGCTCACTGTTACATACAGCTGGGTAAAAGCCCATCTTCATGTTGTGGGACCTGCTTGTTGTATATCAGTTTATATGAGCAGATGTGTCTGCCTGCTACTTAAAGCCTCTTTGTGTGAACTGTGTGTAAATTAAAGAGATGCATTAACCAGAACAGATTTTCATGTTTTATTGAGCTTTTATAAGTTTTTAAAAAACCCAGAAACATTCAAACACATTCAGTGTCCCATGAAAATAAAACACATTACAGTGTGGTGTTCAGATTATGAAAAGGTGAACTGCTTTTACTGTCACTGAAATGTCTCGTGGATTGATGGGTACGTAACAGTGATAGAGATAGAATCCACGTGTGCAACAATTGCAGAAACATGAAAACTGAGCTGTAGTTGCTGCTAGAGTGACTTCCACTAAATGAATGTGATAAAATTGTAGCTTCATTTGTTGCATTTTAACACATTTAGGAAAAACACCCATTACGGGTTACTGAGTGTAGCTTTATTGGTAATTTTAAAAAAAGGTTTATGTTAAAATCATAAAATAAGGAGCCCTGAATAATTAGATAATAGCTTCTATGCAAAATGGTTACACATTCCCTGCCTTCCAGGTTCAAGTCCTTTCAGCCATCAAATGTTTCACTGCTGCTACAAATATCAAGTATTTGTGTAAATAAAGGTAAGTTCCTGACACCGTGAATGCAGGGACGCTGCATGTGAAAATGTATCATCTTTTTGAAAGTGATTTATGACCAGTTGGCCCATCGCAGACTGCAGGTATCTGAGGTTTGAATATGTAAAATATAAACTGCTGTTTGGGGGTGTCACTAACTAACCTCTAAGATACTTATTCATTTATTAATTATCCTATGATATCTAATAACATAACAGTGATGTTTACAACTTACCACATCCCTGAAAGATGTATTATTTCTGGACTGTCTGTACGTCTGACCTTTCTTGTTAATAAAACCAAGGACCTCTTGTAGGGAACTTGCATCTTACCTATTGGTAATTAATGTAAATGTCATTGATCATCATTTTCAATGTGTAATCAAGCCAGAGTAACATCAGCAGTACATTCATTTGACAACATGTACCCCTGCTGGATTTAAGTGTTGCTGCTCTGGCTGCAGGTGATGCTCCATGGTAGCCGTTCCTTGGAAAGATACAGCGTAGGCTGAATGGTGCTGCTGAAGTCCATCAAGCCAAAGGCGATGTAGTGAATACAGCAGCGAAACACATCAGGGGAAAAGTACTCTTTAAAGGGAAAGAGTGCGACAGGTGGGAAGTAGTTGAACACTATGATGGCCAGGATAATGAGGACCAACTTGAAGGCTTTCTTCTTCACGGGATGCATTGCATCTCTGCCAGGTCGCGACTGCCTCAGTGCCCACAGGATTGCTAAGTTGCAGTACACCATGAAGGCAAATACTCCAAGGATCATCGCCGTGAAGACCTTATCGAAGTTAACAATGTTTCCTGCGCATTTGGCTGCCGCGTAGGCCAGAATGATCAGCCAGATCACTTTGGCCAGGACTGCCCTGTGCTGACGGTCCTTGAGCTTAGTGAAAATGATGGGGTGGACCACGGCCATGTAGCGGTCCAGGCAGATGCAGGAGAGGAAGAGGGGTGAGGAGTCTTTCATGCCGTAGAAGAAGCGCAGGACGTACCAAGTGCTGGTGGACGTGGTGAGGAAGACAAGGTTTACAAGCTCCAGGGGAGGGATGAGACAGAAGAGGATGTCCAAAACTGCCAGATGAAGGATGAAGATGTCAGAGGTAGAAGAGTCGCGTCTGTTCTTGTGGATGAGCCACAGCACTGTGACATTGGCTGGGATGCCTAGGAACATGTTTGCGAACTGCATGCTCAGATACCAGATAAGAACAGCTGGCATGTTTCTGCAGGACTCGTACACTGTCATTTCAAAAACAGTGGAGTTGAGCGGTCTGTGAGAGATGAACAGTAGAGATGAGTTGACATAGAAAACCTCCATGACCTCTCTACTAGATCACAAAGGGAAGTGTCGAGAAGATGTGCAAAGATCTGTAAGATAAGATGTCAGCAAGGCGTGTTAGAATCCAGAGTCAAGCAGTAACACGGTATTAAAGTGTTTCAGGGTGATGGTTGGTAAAGCCGAGTTGACATAGAGCTGTTGCTATCCTACTGCTGCTTTAGCATTTCACTTTACTTCATCTCTTTAAGCTTAAGTTATGTGTGGCCGATTTTTATTGCTATATCTGGATTTATACTGTCACAATAGATGCGTTGGCATTTAAACTAACACGGTGTCTATTTTTGTATTTTTGACACTTGAGCCAGAGATAAATGAAAAAGGGAAGAATAGCTGCTTGAATCAGTCTTTTCAGTCTTCACACCTTTTTTTTGACAAGGTTAAAAAAAAACTCTTCAGTCGTCAAGTGAACATCCTGACCGTGCAAGTAAAAACTGAAGCCTTTTTTTTTTTTAAATTAACAACAGCTGGGTAATGTTAGATTGATCATGAGCAGAATGAGCTGTAGCTCATTAATCCCTTTATTCATATTCTTATGACGAGAAATTGTCTTACCTCTCAGCTTCTTTTGCCTGTAACTGTTCCACTACGACACCCTCAATGGCCTTGCAACCAAATACACAAAGTTTTTTTACACGCCTACAGAGCTGTGATGTGACTGTGTATATTATTGTAACTTCAATAAACAGCTACTGGATTTGTTTGTGTGGGTTTGTGCATGTTTCCATACACCACACCATTTCCATCTGTGGCATGTGAATGTGCAGCCTGAGCTGAACAGAGCTCCGTCTCACGGAGAACAAAAGTGCTCATAAAGGCTGCGATGCCAGCGTGTTGCCAATAAAGAAAACATGGCCACCAGGAATTATCAGCTTACACAGGATGCAGACACTTACGCAAAACTGTTTCTATTGCAATCAAGCGATCAGGAGTTACCAGGTGCTCACCTGATTAATATGATGTCTTCCTGAAGCAGCTGGTTTCCAAAGTCTCCACGAATCATTTGTGTGCCTCCTGTTTCCAGTTAGAGAGCCGCCACCTTAAAATGATTAAGAAACATATGAAGGAACATGAGCCAACACTTCGGGGATCATCCAATCACAGCGCGGAGATGAGGGTGTGGAGGCTAAGGATCTCCCTCTGGATGCCATGATGTCGTATTTGGCCCGTGTACACCACCTTAAAAATGAACACTAACAAAACTAACACAAGTAATTTCTCGAATGGGTGAAAGGAAGTTGAAGCAGTTTTAAATAAACAGCTAAACTGAAAAAAAACAGGTTAAAAAAAAGATTAAGAGAGGAGCAGATGTTGCGGCAAGTTGTCATCCATTCACAGCGATTGGCAATGATGCAACAAACTAATGGTGCCTGACGGAAATTCGGCAGTAAACAACTGATGCAACAGTCCAGAAAAATCACTTCTGATTGGTGTAACATGTGTAACAGGTTACATGAGACTGTCAGGTTTCACGGTGTGATGTCTGCCGGGTGGGTTATCAGGCACGCCAAATGGGGGACGCGTCCTTATTCCTACTGAAAGACTGCTCGTCACTTCACGCCATGATTCACAATTGCACCATGTATGCTTTGATGATCTATGGAGACTTTTGATGTGGAGGATTACAGGATTACCTCTCTGGTGACCTTTGACCTTTTCATGACTAATCACAATTAATTTAAAAAACTGTTGTGAAGTGTACAGTCTCTGAACATGTAAATGCTTGTAAATCATTTCATCACTCCCTTCATGGTGTCCGGCTCGTTTATAGCGTTTCAGTGGTTTGGGTTGTTTGAACAGCTTTACGAGCTGCCTGTTGTTGTCAGGTATACAGGAGGTGTTTCTCCCTCATGAATGGTGGAAGATTTCCACAGGTTTGCTCTGATATTCCACCATCAGAAAGAACGAATGATTGGGGGTTCTTTGTGTCCACGGCTGGGTCCTCGGGTATGTACCTGCTCACTCCCGGTGGTTGCTTGGCAGGGCCTGGCACGCGTGGCTTGGTCAGGCCACCTTCCGGAGAGCGGGGACCCTCGTGCCTCTGGCCTCCGGGCCCGGGGCCCGGTCCGCTCTGGCGCGGCCGGGTGCCGGCGGGGCCTGCGGGAATGTCACTGCAGCCCCCTCTGGCTTCTGCTCCGTGGCTGCTTGGGGACCCCTCTCTGGGGTTTTCCTCGGCTCCTTCTAGGGGGGAGGCACTTTGCCCCTTGGGTGGTCCTCCTGGGACTCTCGTGCTCTGGGGACCTCTGGATGTCTGGGACCTGGATCTCCTCCATGCCTGCTTCATGCCCTGAGGGACGGGGCTATGGCCCCTCACACATGCTAACAGGTCGTTACATGGAGAAACCTTTTGTATACAAGCGCGTTCGTCCACACAGGTGTGCACACAGCTTTCCTGGCTGCTTTCTTGGCTGTAGGTCCGGGAGCGCACACAGACCTGCCCAGGAACAGCGTGATTTTCCACATCTGTTTCTCCATATGACCGTCTAGCTGCGAGCGGTGTCACGTTAAATGTCACACCGAGTTGATTAGACAAGTAAGCATTGCATTGCTTGGACCTCCAAGATATTTTATTTACAATTTTTTCCAGGAGAAAATGGTGTAAATTGGGAAATAACTGTTAGAACAACCAAATTCGTTCTTTAACACAGCCTGAACTTTAACACAGGCAGCGTTCCTGTCATTTCTTTAAATAGTCTTCGGGAATAGTTCTCCAGGCTTCTTGAAGGACATTTAAAGCTCTTCTTGTTGTTGGCTGCCTTTTGTTCTGTTCTCTGTCCACATGATCCCACACTGCTTCAATAATGTTGAGGTCTGGAGAGGCCAGTCTATGAATGCTTCATAGTTTTTCTATCCAGGTATGTTTTTACTACATTTGCTATGTATTTGGGATCATTGTCATGCTAAAAAATGAAGCCATTGCCAATTAAAAGTGTTTTCCAGATGATATTGCACAGTGGATCACAATTTGATGGTACTTTTCTGTGTTCCTAATTCTATACATTTTCAGAAGATCTCCAAAATGAAGCCAGAGGCAGGGCCTCCGCCTGTTGCTACTGGTTTTCAGTCCAGTTTTGTGTTATTTGGCATACCTCAGGCATTTCGCCTCATTTCCCTTACTTAAGAATGGCGTCTTGACAGCCATCTTTCCACTGAAACAATTTATGAAGTGCTTTCAGTGAACACTAGGTGGATCAACTGAAGCTCTAGTTGTATCTCTCAGTCCTGTGTCAGGTCCTTCTTTTAAGGACAGACTGCACACCACACTGAGATATACCAAATTTTCAGTTAATAGCTCTTTGGGAATCATCCTGTTGGTGCAAAAAAAACTGTTTTATGCCTGTCGAACTGTGCTATCTTTGGCATTTTCTGCAGATTGAATTTAAAAAATGGAAATAAATCATGCATCTTTGCTGCTAGTACCAAACTTATGTGTAGACACAACAATTGTTCCTCCCTTGGATTAGGTTCCTTTAAATGATGCTCAGTTGGTTGCAAGGGGTCCAAAGTGTGCCAAGAAAATATCCCACACACTATTACACTACCACCAATGTAAATAGTCATACTGTGCAACAAATTCTGACCCTACCATCCAATTACATACGAGAAATCAAGATTCTTCAGACCAGGCAACGATTTTCCCTCACTTTGACTGTCCAATTTTGGTGAGTCCATGTGAGTTGTAGCTGATGAGAGTGGTGCACAGTGTGGTCTTCTCTTGCTGTAGCTAATGTTCAACTTGTTGTATGGACGTTTGCATACATTGGTTGTAATTAGCTGTTTTTTGAGTTATTTGTTGCCTTCCTATCAGCTTGCAGCAGTCTGGCTATTTTCCTGATTTCTAACAAGGTATTTTTTTTCCTGAGAACTGCCACTCACTTAATATTTCTCTTTTCTCTAGGCCATCTACTAAAAAACCTTAAGCATGGCTGTTTAGGAAAATCCCAGTAGGTCAGCCTGTTTGGCACTAAAAACGGGCCCCATTTAAAGTCACTTAAACCTCTTTCTTCCCCATTCTGAAGCTCAGTTTAAACTTCAGCAGGCCGTCTGGATTGTGTCTACATGCATAAAGGCAGCGAGTTGTTGCCATCTGTGGGAGAAGTACAAACATGTCACGTTAATTGCATCAGGTGATCATCGCTAATAGCCAACAAGGGATATGTCCTAGAGTTATGACCAGGTATCACAACAGAGCTAAATGGACCAGATTATCCTTGACTATCAGCTCTACTTGAGTTTTTCTTTCATAAGTTATTTAACTGCTTTGTCATGTAAGATGCAATTGCAGTTCGTGTCTTGCAAACCGCATCGAAATATGGAAGCAAAAAAAGAGAAGTAAGACCACAGAGCTGCTCATCTTTTCTGATATAGACTAGCTGGTATTGCTTTTGCATCCGCATTTCTTTTAAATAAGCTGTGTATACACTGAAAGATAATCAATATGAAAAGAGCTAAGATTTATACAAATATCATCAGTTTCTGTCATATTGTGCTGTTTTTATAACTTTTATTCTTTAATGTAGGTGTTTGGTGTCAGTACAGCTCGTGGAAAATGCATCTCAAAGAACCACAGGACCACTGTCATCACTGTCATGTTTATTTCTGACATTTAACCTGAAGTCTGAGACCTCTCAATAGAAAGAAGAAGGAAAAAGAGTTTCACACATCATGTAGTTTGAGCAGCAAGAAACATACAATCAAACAAGTGTGGACCGGACACCCACACAGCACAGAAACTGTGTTATACGCAGACATCCCAGCAGTACCATAATGTGTTTATTTATTTCTATTTCCACCCACAAACTAAACAGTACTCCTGTAAACTTTCAGACTGCTGATAAAAAGGGGAAACATACAATCTGTGCTAGCGTTTTAATCTACAAGATTCAAAGTGAAGTCTCTTCAGAGAATAGACTGATTTAGTGTAGTTCCCCCACGTAGCTTCTAAATCCTAATATCTGAGCCTTCAGATCATGGAGACAGGTCCTCCAGGGGTGTCCTGTGGTGTGTGGCACCAGGACCTTGATAGGGGATCTTTTGGGCCTCTGTGAATCAAGCTTGTCCTGCATCAGCGAGGCTGGAAGCCAGATGTCTGTCATGCTCCTTGAGCATCTTCAGCAATGTTTACAGAGTGGCAGGCTGCTGCCATCAGCTTGACCTTCAGCAGGTTTTAGGCGAATGTTATAAGTCAAAGCAACATCAGCGCGAATGCTAAGGAAGAATATTTTTCCAACAGAACACTCCATTGTATCGGAGTGATCAGTGTTTATTTTGTTTATTTGTTTTTTTTAGTTCTGGCAGCAGTTCTCCCAAAACATTCACCATCTACTACGTTCATGCGCCGCAGCTTTCTTCTACATGCAAACTTCCAAATTTCCCCCAATCCACCTCTGCCTCTGCATCTCATTAGCTTGTAGGCTATCCTTCCATATATTTTTTCCTCCAGTCTTTAAAAAAAGATAATAACATTCAAAAACTGAGGAACATTTAACATGCTACAATGAAATACAAACCGCTCTTTCAGTAATTCATCTCTGTCAGCATTTGAAATCAAACACTGTGAAACCAGGGAAGCGTGCTATCGAGGATTCATTTACATCAAAGGGGAAAAATACTGAAAGTCGGTGACAAAGTGTCATTTATACAGATTGAGATAAAAGTACCAAAATGTATTTAGGTCACAGCAAGCAGATCCAGCTAATGATTTGTTTTCCTTTTTAAGAGTATGGCGTTTTATTCCAAGAGAAATGTCCCCTCCTCGCCACTTCCACTGTCCAATAGCTTCTCAAACTGCTACTTAAGGAGCCGCGGCGGACTCCCAGTGAATGTAAACGTTCGTGTTATTTGTTTGTTGTGCAGTGGAGATCCTCTAATCCTGCAAGAAATGGAGTGATGGGACCATGAGTCACGAGTTCCAGTCTTCTTTTTCTTAAACCCTAACAGGAGTGTTATTGTAGTACTCGTACAAGGAGAAGTGAAAAAAAGGAAAAGGATTTAGACACTCGGGTCAGGATCAGGAGTGCGCACATCGAGCAGCCGTGCGTGGTTTGATTTGGGTTGGAGTGCTCGCATTTATGGCTAAAGGTGCATCACTGTCCCGAATGGGCAGATGGGTAAATAGGAGTCAGTTTCAGATTACTGCTGATATGACATCATCATGATGTCTCCTAGCTGACGTTTGGTGTTGGGTGGAGTTTCTTTTTTTTTTCAGATAAAGGTGGAATCCAAAGTGCTTGTGTCTTGCACGCTGCGGGCTCGGGCCTCGAAAAGCTGCTTTATCAAAGCCGACTTCTCCTGCTCCAGCTGGGTGATCCGATCGCTCTTCTCTGTCACCTCCTTAAAGAAAAGGTGGAAGAGAAATTAAGTGAGCAGGCTTAAAAAAAAACCCAAACAAACAGTGTTTTTGGTTGGTTAATGGTGACATATTAAATACCTGAGTGAGGAGGCGGTTCTGGTCCTTCAGTCTCTGGATGGCTTGTGGGGGAGCTGGAGCAGGAGCCTGGGCATTAGCTGAGAGCGCTGCTGTCTGAGCGCCGCTGGAAGGAAATGGCTGCTAAGGAACAAACAGGAACCTATTACACTTCAGCTCTGCCACAGTTTGTCACAGAGTAAAAAAAGGAACAAGCTGAACATTAACCCGGCTTTCCTTTAACTGCTTTGCCTGCTTCAGGTTATTTATTATTATTTTGAGAAATATTTACTGCATTCAACATTTCCAGGTAACAAAAAGACAAGACTTGCTCTGAGGAGGATAAAATTGGGTTTTAAATACATTCCACTTATGTTTATTTACTTTCTTTCAATTCATGTCATTTGATAAATAAAGCTCATTAAGCTAATACTGAGACCCACTTCCTTAATTACATCAAAATGATTATAAGGATACTGTTTCTCAGGTTTTGTGACTTTCTGGGATTTTATTTTGAAAAACGCTGATTCTTAACACCAATTCTTTAATTGGAGTAGCAAATATTCAGGAACTGCAGCATTGTGGTTGGCTTATTACACATACATTACATTACAACATTACACACGTTACACAGGCTGACACTGCACTTTACTTACAGAAAAAAAGAGAAGGACAATAATGAAAGCCCACATAAAGAGTTCCTCAGAAGCTGGGCGTGCTAAGCATGTTCTGGCTATTGGACATTTTGACAAGATCGAGAAAAGTTTAAATCCAAAATTAGGGGTTGTAATTAGATTACACCAATAAATCCCAAATCATTAGAAATGCCTGACTTTGCTTAAATCATAAAAGAAAGAAAAACTAAAGACAAACTCACCATTCCCGTGCAGGAAATAAGCTCATTAAGGCAGCGGTTGGCTTCTTGTAATTTGGGAATGAGAACATTCATGCGACTCTGATTGGCTTCGGTGAAAAAATCCTGCAGACGAGAGAGTGTGAAAAAACAATCAGGATGAAATTCTAGCATCAAGTGAAAGAAAGATCCCATGGCAAGCTACTCTTCGCCTTCCCTTAAGTCAGCTTCCTGCATTTCTCGCTCACATTTACAAGCAGTGACTGGAAAGGCTATAAAAGAAAGATGGAGGTAGGGCCTTAAACCTGTATTATTTCTAACTGCCAGCAGGGGGCCACTTCTAAGGTTGTATGTAGCCATTCCCAAACTTCAGACTGCTGAATCCACCCAACCCTAAAACTGCAACTCTGCATTTCCTATGTGCTCTCATTCATTAATCCTGATAATTTTAATTAAAAAACAAATAAATACAAAATTTCAAACCTACCTTTCCCAGATGAAAGTCTTCTCTTTAATCAGCTCCACTGCCATGTCTTTTATTTATATTCATATTTTTATTCTTATAGTGAAATTACAGCAGTTGCCTATGGTGCTTTATATTAAAAGGTAAGAAACAAGATGCTGCCCCAAGGTTACTTTTTTATTTATTTATTTTTTAATAAAAACATGTTGCCTACTTCAATTTTAACAGAGCCAGGGGAGCGCCCAAACTGTGCAACCTTCAGTTCACACTGAATACACAACAGATTACTGAGACAGTCGCAGCCTCATGCTTAGTGTTTTCATTCATTTCACAGACTAACAATTTTTAATTGTATGTATTAAACAATAAATCTGTATTCTAGATATTTTATACGCATTGTCTCGTGATGCAACACGGTCTATATAAGTTTTATTTTAAATGCATATCACACTTTGTAGCTGTTTCAGAACAACATTTGAACTCACCGCGCAGTGCGAGCTTTGGCCGACGTGCCGCTGTCTCTCTGTGACATTGTGAATTTGGTCCTGGTACCATTCTCGGGCCCGCTCCACCACTTCCAGGCCCGCCAGCAAGGAGTCCTTCTCCTGCTCCAGCTCTTTCATTTGCTTCAACTGCGTAAGTTGAAATTTAAAAGCAGATGTAGGAAAGTGAAAAGAAAGGGGAAGAGAAAAGCTTGGTTAAGGACCTAAAACAAACTCACCTGAAGTCAATTTCTGTACAGATTCCCCACAGAGCGAAAACATTTAAGTTTCATGACATCACTAAGAGAGCTTTCAAATCTCCGCCAAGATTAAACCTAATCACTGATATATATTTTTGCCAGCACTCTGCATGGTAGACAAACTCTCGTCTTTTCACAAGGGCATCCACAGCACGCTCTTTTGTGCTGGTCGAGACAATGGCACCACACCAATTGTGCGGCACTCATTATGAACAATGTTTAGAGGAGCAATCACCCCCAGCGCTATGGCAACCGCACAGCAACCTAAGAATGGGGTAAACAGCACTTCAGCTATGGCCACCCCAGTGTTTGTGAAAGAGAGACAGAGACGTGTGAGAGAAAAAGCGTGTGTGTGTGTGTGTGTGTGTGTGTGTGTGTGTGTGTGTGTGTGTGTGTGTGTGTGTGTGTGTGTGCTTGCAGCCCAGCAAGGCTGCAATGAGTTGTGCTGACCAGGCTGTCCATGCAGCAAGCTGCCACAGTCAAGGCCTCACTGCTGGCATTCAGCCACCTGGTGTGTCATCTATGTCTAGCTATCCACCCATGGCTCCATCCATCCAGCTAACCCTGCGCATCTCCCTACATTCCACAGATCATCGCTAACACACTAAAATCCTTCACCAAAAGCACAAAAGTGGAAGTGTTCGCAAATGAAGCAAAGGAGGAGGAGAATGAAATGGTCAGGGGTGGGAGGGAGGTGGGGGTACATTGAAGCACCGATGTCAATTCTCCCAAAGAGCGCAAAGAAGAGAAAATACACAGAGGAAGTGGAACAGCAAAATGCTTAAAGGGTTATGGAAGATTTGTGTTTCCATGCTGTCATGAATGCATACGAAAGCACAGATTTGATACCAAAAACAAGAACACAAGGTGTTTTCAAACTAAAAGAGATAAAAGTGATAAAAACAAGGATATTTATGAAGACTTATTCTGATCATTTGATTAACTGGCAAGTCTTCTTTCCTGACATATTTAATATACCTGAATGTTAAAGAAACTAAGGCAGGAAGTGCACATGTTTGTGAAGAAACTGTTTAAAATGTTATGCTCTGTCAATCAGCTAACTCTTAAAGTTAGAGCACATCATTTAGTTACATTGTTTTTAATTATCAGACTCCTTAGAGACTTTTTTAATCATAAACCAAAAAAGTTATACTTACACTCAAACTGTATCAATGCGTCACACTTGAGACACTGTAACCACCAAAGAATCTTTGTTACTTAGTTAATTTTGGGCACAAAGAAAAACCTCACAAGTACAAATCATTAATTTCTACTGTCCATTTCAGCTCATACATCAAGCAGCTACTGGGAAAGCATTACACCTCGTTGACAAAATTAAATAACAATACAATATCTTCAATCTTATGCTATGATCTTCAACAATGTAACCTTTTCATTACAAAATCATCTCACAGGCAGCCTCTAAATGTCTCTATCCTCTATGACTATCTCTCTCTCACCTTCTCTTTCCCTCTCGACCTACTCACCCACAGGAAAAAGTGCAGGGCCTTGCTGCTGTACAGGCTACTGCTGAGGGGAATGAAGACGGTACTGTAGGCCGCCCACACAGCCGTTAAAGCTGGGTCAGGCCTGCCAAGCGAATCCTCTACTTCTACCAGGCCCCTGGGCCCGACTCGGCTCACTACCATCAGGGCAGCAGTGGGCCAAGCCGGCCTGGGGTGGGAGGGACAGAGGGGAGGGGGAAGAGGAGGAGAGGGGCTGGGACGGTCAGTAAATTTCTCCAGACACAGAGGCCAGGGGGAGAAGAAAAAGACGGAGACGCTGACACAAACACGTAAAAGGAAGAGGGAGAAGAGGTGAGCTGGAAAGAGTGAAAAATGTTGAGGCAGGGGGAGAGAGGGAGAGTGAGCGCTGGACCAGAGGGTGGGAGGGGCAGACTCAGAGGGGGAGGCAGAGGGATGGGAGGGGAATGTGTGGACCAATACGAGGTGAAGCAGAGGAGAGCCTGCTCTAGAAATGTTTTCTAAACCTGTCAAAATCGATATTTGTCTGTTTTTTATTAAGTTTTCACACAGGATAAAACTCCAGCACAAATGTAACAGTGAGAAGGGCCAGTCTGCTAAACTACAACATGTATGTGGCTTAAGGGTCACTGCTTAACCTATCTTTGTTTTTCCAAACAGGCTTAAACATGTAACATTTTCCAACTGGTCTGTTTATTCCCGTTTTCATGGTAACTCCATAAAAACCTGAAATGAATGTGCGTGTGCTTTTCATTCACCAACCATTCCGTAATCCACTCCATTGGAAATGGTATGCCTCCTCTGCTCTTCCCGGTTCCGCCCGTGTCGCCTTGAGCCTCCGGTAAATCCTGTAGTTGATTCACTCTGAGATCTCGGCAAACCTGATTTCACAACACCTAGACAAACGTGAAACAGAGAGTTTCAGGATAGCACTGCAGTCTGGAGTGCACTCAGTTATTCCTGATGACAGTGGATTAAAAACAGAACACACTGCACTGTAAAAACATTTGAAAAGAAAAGTAAAAAAATAGTCCTATTCTTTGTTGCACTATGACATACTTCTTCTATAATTCTTCTTCTTTTGGCTTCTCGCTTTAAGGGTCGCCACAGTGGATCATCTGCCTCCATCTCACACTATTCCTTGCTGAAGTCTCACAGTATCAAACTGTCTCTATCAGTGATACCTGCTGGACCGACTCTATAGAGACATGCATACTACATGTATTCAAAAGCTTTATAACACAAAATAAAAGTCTTCCTAATTTATTATGCTATATCCTTATAAATTGCGCCAGCAACACACAAAGTTATTTTTAGTGGGTTTTAGTGGACAAAGATTGTGTGCATGTGGTTCAACAAATTTGAAATGAACATGCATCTTCATTTATGTCTTCAAAGCTAAAAAAAAAACAACAACAATATTCCGTATTCTTGCTAATGTTTCACACCCTCGGATGGTTCAATAAAATCTGTATGCATGTTACTCTAACAGCTCACAAAGAGTGAGAAAATGCTTGAACTGATGCATTTGGGCTGCCAGTTGTGACCACAGGGGGGAGCTGCACTCTGTAAATGTGCACTGCAGCATTTCTATTTTTGTTTTATTTTAAAGTGTGCATATGGTCATTGTCCCTTATGTGAATGTTTATAAGGATGTAGAGCATCTGAGCTGTTTCCAGAGCCTTGTTGGTGCTTCTAAAGCCAGCAGTGTGCAGCACTTTAATGTTTAACAAGTGAAGGACTGACAGAAGACATCAGGTTAGGATTAGTTCCCTTAAAAAAGGGACAAACTTGGATTTCACATACTGTAGTCAAAGCAGGAGTAGATCTGCTTCCAGTTACTCTATAGATCTAATAAGGTTTCTCTCCAGGGATCTAGAAGTGGTTCGGGTTGCGAACTGGTTCCAGATCGTCTAATCCGTCACAATCACTTCCCTCGAGGCGTATCACATTCTTTCATCAATGCTTGAATGTTTGTCTAACAGTAGCACATTGCAAAACAGTGACGTCAAACTTGAGGCAGTCAAGCCCTTTTTTAAAAATACTGTTTCTACACTCCATTCAAATGGAGACTTAATGAAACTCTTGCATCACTGACACTAAATCTGCACAGGCCTGCTGTTTTCCACATGAATAATAATCAGGAATCAGTGAGCGAATCAATAAAGAATCAGACCTGTGATCTGAATCGACAGCAACGCTGGAATTAGCATAATCTAATTAAAACCATCCCTATTCTTTTGCCCACATGTACTTTAACTCTTATAACATCTGGCCTCTATTCCTATGAATGTAGAGTTAGTGAATGTTTTTCTATTTCCAAGATCATGCAATCACAGCTGAAGAACATGCAGGGTCTAGTTAAGTGGGAGCTATCTCCAAACTACTAAAAATCTATATGTATCACATCTCAGTGGTATTTTTCCATAGAGTATTTCTCAGGTATATTATGTGGTATTTTATCCTCATCAGATTTTTAGATTTGAGTGTGCAGCACCACGTCTGCTGTGCCTAAACCAGGAGAAAGGGAAAGACAGAGTGAGTGTCTGGGATATGTGATGAAGTTCACGGCGTAGAGGAGGATTTCGCTGCTGCAGTGATTCAGAAAGCCCTGGCCTGTGTGCTGTAATCTGGACTAATCCAACAGGGTTTGGAGGCATGTGAGAGATTACAGCATGAACACTGCTGGTCAGTCTATATTATGTCCAAACGTGTGCGAACACATAAGCTGCAAACTCTTTTATAATGCTTTAATGTTTCTGCCATTAATGTGCCCTTATTTCAGCATGCACACTTTTGCTGATTTTGGAATCCGGCTCATAGTCAGCACCTAATTCCAGTTCAGTCCAGAGGTGCTGGCATAAAGCTCAAAGAACAACGCTGTTTAAAATTTAAGGGTTTCCCTTGATTTCATTTAATCATAGCTCCAAAAAAAGCAGAAAAAGCAAAAACAAGTATGTGAGTCTTTGCATCTGAGCATGAGTGAAAATCAAAATTCACACTGTTCTTAGTGCAAATGGTATATGCAGTTAAAGCCCTGAGGGCTCGACAGAGAGACTGCAAGAGTGTCACTCTTATTGTAGCTCCACACAGGCCTGGGTGTATAGTGATGATGCAAACTCAAACAGACTCAAGCTGAGTGTATGTGACTATATGAAAGGGCAAAAAAGAACTGTCGTTCCATATATGACAGCATGTGTATATATTAAAGAAGTTCTCCACCATGGCAGTGTAAGACCAGACAGATAAATACTGAAGATTCTAATGAAACTCTAAATCTCTGCAATTTCTAACATAATCTCTGACCTGGCTTGGGGTTAATAATGGCAATTATTCAACTAAGCACTCACGATTGCAGCAGAGCCTATGTTTAAGCCACGACATAATGCTATAATGTGCTATCAAAATCGGGGACTCTCTTCCCTTTTTGAACCAGTGGAAAACTCCAGCTGAATGACAAACAGTGACTTGCAAGAAACTCTGCAGATATCGTGCACTTGTGTGGACATCACGGTTCATTGTCCCCAGTCAAATTATAATAGGGGAGTGAAGAGTGTAGGACTGCAGTGGACATATCAGCCCAGTTATGCAGGCAGTGAAAGGACTCATTCACAGAAATTGTGTATTATAAATCGTGTAATTACTTCTGAGCCCTGATATTCTCGATTAGCAGCTCCTCATATGCAGATTAGATGTTGAACATCAGCTTTGAAACAATAAAAATATCCGCCAACACATTAATAAATGATTGTTAATTTTGGTTAAGAAATGCCAGAAATGTCTTTGTTTTACAGACCTAAGATCAATCTCTGACATTCAGACTAATTTAAAGCCATCATGCTGGATAATTATGACTGGCATTTATTACTAAGTTATTAACGTTTTAAAAGCTTCGTCGCTCTGGCTAAAACATAAATTTCTGAGGTTGTGGAATTCCATAAAAAGTTACATGAAAGCAGCATATTGTATTAACTGAGCTAATCTGAATCTGTGTTTAGTGAGCAGTAATGATTTGCTCTTGTAAATGATGGCATAATTAGTTCCGCATGAACTCTCTGCCCCCCTCACACACTTTTCTGTTTTCTGGTGACACTTACTTGGTCTCTGGAGCTGTGGAGACTCCAGTGCCAGCGACTCAATGGACCTGCCCCTGCTCTGCTGGTGCTGTGCCGGCTTGGTAACATGGCCCGTGTCGGTGCGGTAACACCCACCCTCTGGAGCGACGGGAATCCGCTCCAAACTCCGCCCGGGTCTCTCGAGGCCCGCGCTGTGCCGCGCCGTTCCACACGCCGGGTACCCGGACCCTTCCTCCGGCCTGGACCGGCTCTGCTGAGGGGGTGCCCGGTGCTGCTGGGTGTTCGTCACGTTACTCGGACCCAGCGGGCGGACCTTATTCTCAGCCCGCATTTGGACAGCGCATTTGGACAGTGGTGCGAGTTTGTGGTGCTGCTTCGGAGCCTGCTGCGGGTGTACGGCCGCCTGGGTCTTGAAGTTGGAGCTGTTCTCCGGGTTGAGCATGGAGTACCGGAGCCCGGCAACAAAGCGCTCAAAGGTGAGGCAGCCATGCGGTGGTGTGACCCTCCTGAGGCAGCCCAGCACTCCGCCTGGCAGGTCCCGAGTGTCTGCGCCTTGCCAGCGGCTCTCGATCTCCGAGATATGGACGTAACCCCGGCCACCGTCATCCAAAATGTCAAACAGGGTCCTCAGGCTGTGCAGGAAGGCTTTGGGTAGACCATCTGTTGAATACTCACTTTCTTTGGGCTGCATTTTGGCAGTTTTAAAACCGTCCGTTCCCCGAAACACCTCTTTCCTCGACCCAGCTCTGCCGTAAATCACTGAAGTCCCGTTCAGCTGGCAGCTCTGGTCAGTCGCGATCAAAGCCATGAAGGTATTGATAGTCCCCAGCTAATCAGTCAAAAACACACTACACGGGTTGCCAAACTGCATGTAAACACAAAGCTGAAGATACAGAGTGTAAAATAAATTCCGGCGTACTTACTGAGCAACAAAACATATATCTTTATTAACTTTTATCCCCCCAAATTGCCTCCGCTTCATATTTTTTGGGAATAACTACCTCCGCCGCGCTGAGATCCATACTTTCCTTTTTCTGCCCAGGACCGCCCTTCAAACGGTTGTGCGCGAGCGACCCGGGATCAGCCATTGGTCGCGGTGTGCACGAGCTCAGCCCTCATTGGCTCTGAGCTGAGGTTGGCTCCAGTTTGAGTTGTGCTTTTGTTATTACTAAAGCTGCTCAGACGTTATTCATAAAGCCTGGATATAATTACATACAAGGCCTTTTTAAACAAAAAAAGACGTGCAAACTTTCACTTCGCACACGTCATATCCGATAAAGAACCCCCTTTGTTTAACCTTAAATACCTTTAAACTTACAAGTGAAATGAAATAGGCTGTTGATATATGTTTCGTATGTCTCAGTTTAATAATAATCATTCAGGAATTTATCTCGTTGTCTGTATTAAACTGACTAACACATAGCGACTGTGCATAAAAAATACGTCTGTGTCTAGCAGGAAAAAATAAAGGTAATTATTCTACAAAACAGTAGAAAGTTGCTGGTTGCAGGTGTTCAAGTTATAATCTCCTCTTTATTCTGGTATTTGCATGCATGGTCTAGATATTCATTGCAGGCAGAAGTGCCAAGTATTGGAATAAAAGTATTTGCTCTCTTCTTTCTTAATATATGATGGTAAAAGATAAGATAAGAACCTTTATTAGTCCCACACGTGGAAAATTTTTGGTCATGGCAGAAAGTACAAGAGCAGTAAAAAAAAATTAAGAGAAAAAAGAGAAAAACAATAGAATAGAATAAGATAAACATACTATACAAAATAGGGGAAAAAAACTATATACAATATAATAAGTACGATACAAGTTGCAGTTGTGTATTCGATGTGTGTGTCTGTCTCCACATGTGTGGTCCTCTGCAGAGTCCATGTTGTAGAGTCTGACAGAAATAGGAAGGAAAGACCTGGAAAATCTCTCCGTCCCACATCGTGAGCTGCAGCCTGCCACTGAAGGAGCTGCTCAGTGCTGTCAGAGTCTCCTGCATGGGGTGGGAGATGTTGTCCAACATCCACCTCCACTGGGTCCAGAGGACATCCAAGAACAGAGCTGCTGTCCCCCGCAGAGATGCTGCTGCCCCAGCAGACCACACCAATGCAGACCAAAAGATGGCTGAGGCCACCACAGAGTCATAGAAGGTCTTCAGGAGTAGGCCCTTCACTCCAAAAGACCTAAGCCTCTGCAGCAGGTACAGCCTGCTCTGCCCTTTCCTGTAGAGGGCATCTGAATTGTGAGACCAGTCCAGTTTATTGTTCAGATGAACACCAAGGTACCTGTAGCTATCTACAGCCTCAATGTCCATGCCTTGGATGTTCAGTGGTTGCAGTGGAGGATGTTTGTGCATGCGGATGTCTACCATCAGCTCCTTGGTTTTTCTAGTGTTGATCTGGTAGTTCTGCTGGCACCAGTCCATAAAGTTATGGGTCAGTTCTCAGCACTCCCTATATAGTACTTATTCTATTGTATGTAGTATATTATTCTATTTTATTTTATCCTATTCTATTGTGTTTTTCTTAACTTTTACTGCTCTTAAACTTATACTTTTGTGCCATGACCAAAAAATGTCCTACATGTGAGAATAATAAAGGCTACCTTATCTTAATTTTTGTTTTGTATATTTGTTTTTTGATGATTAAAACATGTTGATGATTAACATGTTTTAATCATCAAATAATTGTTAATATTATACAAAGAAAGCCAGAATAATCTGCAAACCAGAGCGAGGGAGAGTGGAATTGGGTTGCAGTAATCCAGTCAAAAGGTAATAAGGGTGTGGATAACGGTTTCAAAATCTTTCTGTGTCAAAGCTGGTTTTAATTTAGTCATGGTTCTTATTTGGTAAACGCTTCCCTTAACACAATACCAGATTTAATTTAAAAGTCAAGGGAATCTGCATTAAAAAACAACATTTTTAACCACAGTTTGGCCATCTCTGGATAAACGACATTGTGTTTCAGTGCAGACGTTTGTGGTGCTTTGGAGGGCTGAATTTTTGTTTTTGCCATTCAGGATTTCGAATCACTCAAACAGTCAAAGTTGTTGTTCATGGAGCGGTCACTGTTAGGGCATGGCAGATAGATAAAAATGTGTGTCATCTGTGTAACAGTGATTGTCAGTTTTGTGTTTCTGAAAGATGAAGCCGAAGAGGGAACATATATGATGAAAATAAAAGAGGATTTAAAATAGATCCTTGAGGGATACCACAATTAATGGAAGCTGGAGATAAGTGTTTCCCACATGAACAGTAAAGGTCTATATTTTTCAGATATGAGGAAAACCCACATAGTACCATGTAGGCTGACCTCAAGCTCCAAATGTTTTAAAAGAATGGCATGGTTGACTGAGGTCCATCAACACTAAAATGGCACAAGAACCTTTCTCATCAGGTAAAAGGTTATCGTTATACACATATCGTTATGTAAATAGGAATTGATAGTAACCTGTTTTAAAGGCCGACCTTTAACTCAGGTTACAGGGCATGCTATGCATCTTTACGACTCGCTTCATCATACATCAGCTTGAATATTATATAACATACATTATGAGAATGTTTTCTTTCACTAAGTTGACTCAGTCTTTAAATCCAATGTTTACACAGAGTCCAAACGCATCACAACCATTTCTGACACTTTTCCTCCCACTTTAGCTATGAGTCACATGGAAAAACTGTGTGCACACATATATGTTTATCTCTGACCTGCCCAGACTTGAACTGTCCTTCACTTTGTCATCTGCACAGGGCGAACCGGTGATTTAGCTGAAACATGCTGTGTCCTAAAGGATGTGTTGTAATTACCACCTAATGCTTACTTTACAGTTATTTTTCCTGTTGGGCCAGATTTTAAATCGCACGCCTTTCTTACCTCCTGTACCAAATGCACAGTCAGGACACATAATCTATACCACCCCACGCCCCTCCAGTGCAAGTCAATCACACACCAGTTTTTCTTCTTAACACATCAATTTCTGCAGATTGATCACCACTGCAGGCCATAGAGAAGAGCCAAATAATTAAAGAGATTTTGATTTTTCCGCTGTGGGGCCAAGATCTTTTTTAGGATTTCTTTTGCATCTCAGGCTCAATTTTTATGTAACCATCGAAAGAGAGTGAAAGAAATAGGAGAGACGGATGCACTGTCCAGCTACAGCTCAGTGCAATTGCTCACAGGGTCAGACAACTGAGCACTCACTCCTGCTCTCCCCCATCTCTCCCTCTCATGTTGTCATGCACGTGCCAGCCAACCACACAGACACACTCGGACCAATACACACTGGATGTTGTTAATCATGCCAGTTGTTGCCAGGGGTGCCCAAAAGGCCAGTACATACTGCTGTTTGAATTTTTATCTGGTCATGTACTGATCCTCTGCTTCACTGGCCAGTCAGTCCTCTCGTGTAACACTCTCTCTCCTCTCATTATCTCCCGTTTGCTCTGATTCTCAAAGTCTTCCCCTTCAGCAGTATCGGTGTGCATGTGACAAAGGATTTGAGAGCTTACTCAATACATGAAGCATGATATTTTTTGGGAGACACACAAAGAGACTTCAAAACCTTCAAATGCTGGAAGTGTTAAATCAAATCTGAATTACTGTGGGAGGATGAGAGCGAGAGGAATTACAAGAGTGGGGGTTGACTCAAGCTGAGCAGTAGGAAAAATAAAAGGAATATTATACCGAACCCAAAACGTTTCATTATTCAGATTTTCATTTACTATAAGAATCTCCCATATTGTCTTATTCCCGCTGTCTCTCTCAGACGTGCTTTCCACATCTCTGGTTTGAGTTTCTGTTTCTAGCTTTCAGAATAATTCTCCATATTTCGAAGGCTTGAACTTTGGATGTTTCGTTCACTTAAGGTGTTGAAAGTATGCTTGAAAGACTCTATTGTTTCATTGGGTTGCACCGCATGGTGCAGAATTTATGCTACTAATGCCTTGTTGTGCAAATAAGCCTGGAGAAAGCAAAATAGTCAGTCACATTTTCTTTTCTGCTCATGTTTGCATCCACTGAACAATCATGTATTGATAGAATCCTTTGAAAGATTGAAAAATTATGAAAGATTGTGTATTATTTTGCATATTGAGCTGTCATTCTTCATAGACTGTAGGTTTGAGCCAGAAAAAAATACTTCCATTCAGAATTTAACAAAGATTGAATTAAAGTTGATCAAATCTGTCTTTCTGTTGATAATTTTGTTAATATTTATGGTCCCCAGTTCCAAGGTATCCTTGTAATCTTAAAATAATGCAGTTAAATCCTAGTAATACAGGATTTGCAGTATTTTGTTCAATGTTATATAAATAGCTCAATAAAGTGAGTCTATTCATGTTTTTGTTTGTTTTTGCATCCAGCATGACAATGCAAGTCTTCTTTTTGCATGAATGTAGCCTAATAGCCAACAGCAGTCTTCTGCTGGCCATCTATGATAGCTTGAAGTAGTCTGGTCATTTTCCTCTGATATCAATAAGGCATTTTCTCATTTTCAGACCAGTCTTTGTAAACCTTAGAGATGGCTGAGTGGGGAAATCCCAGCAGTTTCTGAAATACTCAGACCCTTCTGGCACCAACAACCGTGCCACATTTAAAGTCACTTAAGTCACCTTTCTTCCTCAATCTGATGCTCAGTTTAAACTTCAGCATGTCATCTTCATCATGTCTACATGACTAAATGCATCAAATTGCTGACATGTGATTAGCTAACTAGATATTTGTGTCAGCAAGCTGTTGAACATGTGTACCTAACAAAGGGGCCAATGTGTTTGACACCGATATTGTGCATTTAGCTTGGAGCACCTGTTCCCCTCTAATAGCTGCACATTACTCATTTTTTACCCTGTTTGTCATGTTTTGTCAAAAAATGCAAACATGCGGGTGTCTTTGCGTAGAAGAGGACAGATGAGTGTGTTACAACATTACACTATACTGATAAAATACATTGTTTATCATTAAAAAAAAATGTGTGGAATGAATGCAATGTATGGAATACATGTTTTTGTTCTGGTACTGTATATTTTTAATAGTAAGCATCTAGTTTAAATAATGAAAAATAGAATACTTTGTTATTTTTACACATTATTGAAGAAAATATTACAAGATTATTAGCAGAATGGAAGCAAAGACATCCAAAGGAAAACACTGACTTCTTCTTAGTCTGTCGTAATGCAGAAAAAAAGGTAACCTGAAGACTTACAGCACACCTGAACAGTTAAACGTCTGGGGGCTAAAAGCTAAATCTTCTCAAGATTAATACGCTGCTACTCTGAGAAAGCAAGGATTTAAAAGGAAGAACTGTCCCCACATTAATTACTCTGCATAGTTCAGGCATGTTTAAATAAAGGTGGGTAACTTCCTTGTCATTTTGCTGGTTTGGCCACCAGGGACTCCACTTAGCAGCTTTACAGTAACGAGTAGAAGCTGGTTTAATAACAACAATAACAACAACAACACTGGATCACAAGCTTTATATCTAATTCCTACAAAAAAACCCCGCAACTAATTCCTGACCTTTGAGTGAAGAAACCCCAGGGTCTTTTTTTAATCCCCACATTGATGCCGTTATGAAATTTAAGAGCTCCACAACCATAATAAATATAATACACAATCATATGGGCAACGCAAAATGTGCAGAGCACCACTGAGTTCTCTCTCTTTACATATTTATATCGTAGATAATAAAATTTGTTTGAAACTTTTTCATTCCATCATGTCGCCATATTTTGTCTTCTGTGGTCCTGTTGGTTCCTCTTGTTGAGCTACTGAAAGACAGCAAAGAGAAAGGTAGAGATGAAGCACACGGTCCTCATTTGGTGAATCATAAGTGAAGAAATGAGCCCGCACTGATAACTTTTCTGAGGGCCCAGGACTATAAATCTATATACCTCAACAGAGTCACGCTTCAGTTTTATACCCAAGACAACAGTTACCACAACATTAAATTCACATTTCTGTACTGTGCTCACCTGGAGGTGGTGACCTGTCTGGGACTTTGCCTGTTTCTAGGAGCAACCAGAAGTCTGAGCATTTCTGCGTTTCCCAGCGAGTCACTGCGTAACTGCCCACTGATGATGCCACTGAGAGCACAAAGGGGAGATCACACACAGGAAAGACAGAGGCTTCAGCGACAGAACTGATGTAAGATCTACATTTGAGAGCTTAATGCATTTCGTTATGTATTTTTAATAGTGCAATTCAAATATTTTACTCCCCACCTATTGAAATGAGCAGGTTCCACTGAAGAGGATAAGAAAGCTTCCTCTGTAGTGCCTTCTGAATAGCAAAGAAACCTGCAACACCTGCACCAACAAAACAACTCACTGTCACATCCAAAAGCAAGGAGAAACATTTACACTTGTAACTGTGCAGGTTTTCTTATTGCTGCTGGGGGGGGGGGTTCAATTAAACTAATTTCTAGGTTAAACCTAAAATGACAGATGACCTGACAGCTGAGTGGGTAGGATGCTATCAGCAGTGGGCACTGGATTTGATTTCCAGCTGACTGGACATTCGCTGTCATTCGCACACTTTCTTTCATCATGTTTCTTGTTGGCTCTGAATACAGCTGAAAATGCCAAACAAACAAGCTTTTGTTTGGAGAAGGTTCACTTGTAGCTACTTTGGCTTAAAAAAAAAAAAAAATAGAGAGAAAAAAAATGAATCAGAAGCACTCTATGAGGGAAGGAAAAGTCATTTCCAGAAATAGGTGTGCTAGTTTCCCTTGGACAATAAAGCATATATCCTCTCACTGGACATTTTATAAGTACCAGGCCTTCAGAAATGTCTTATTTCTTTATGGCATAGATTCAAGTTTCTCAAAACATTAATCAGAGATTTTGGTCCATATCAACATGATAGCATCACACACTCATGCGCATCCATGATGTGAATCTCCTGTTCCACAACATCCCAAAGGTGCTCTATTGGATTGAGATCTGGTGACTGTGGAGGTCATTTGAGGACAGCAAACTCACTGTCATGGTCTTGAAACCAGTTTGAGATGAACTGACCTTTGTGACAGCCATTAGAAGATGGGTACACTGTGGTCACAGAGGAACAGACATGGTTGGTTACTGGAGCAGTGAGTTACTCTAGACTTCCTATCAGCTCAAAACATACTGGCCATTCTCCTCCCACCTCTGACATCAACAAGGTATTTTCACCCAGAAAACTGCAGCTCACAGTTTATTTTATTTGTTTGTCTTCACACTATCCTCTGTCAATCATAGTGATGGTTGTTGTTCTGAAAAATTTCACTAGAACAGCAGATTCACCTTTTTCCCCCCATGCTGATGCTCAGTTTTAACTCCAGCAGGTCATCCTCACCATGTCTACATGCACTGCGGTGGTGCTGTGTGATTGGCTGATTAGATATTTGCATTAAGAAACAGTTAAAGTGGTGTACATTACAAAGTGATCAGTGAGTATATTGTTAGAACTATGTTTAGGTATCCTTCAGTGCATTTCTGTTGTCATTTCTTCAATAAGAGACATTTACATTATGAGCAGCTGGCATAAAAACAGTGCAGGAGGATAATGAGCAATATAAAAACAGAAAACATGCTGCAGAACCCTTAGTGAAATAACTATTATTGTTATTATAACTTTAATAATACAATAATTCTCTGTCTGTGCTGAGACCAGTGTGATCATGTTGGGCAATACGACAAACATTTACAGAATACAGCTCCCTCTTGTGGTATATTCTGTATGTAAATCCAGTCATCTGTGATGTTTGCCTACATTCACGTTGACCTTGCTTCAGTAAGGTCATTTTTACTGTCACAGTTGTGTGTCATTTTATATTAACCCAGTCAGATTTCATAACTTTTTTATCTCAACCCAAAAGAATGTTTCTGTTATTTAGTCTGGCTCTCTGAGCTAAAAAGCTATAAATTTATTGATTTGACAAAAACAAAATTTGGTAGATCTGGAAAACTAGTGCAAAGTAAATTTTCTGTGAAACTTATAGATTGTTCTTTTGGGTTTAAAAAAAAGACTGAATAACAACAAACTTGTCATACATTATCAAGTGCTTTTTGTTTGTTTGTTTGTTTGGGGGGGGGGGGGGGGGTGTTTTTTTTTTTTTTTTTTTTTGAAATGT
>VURO01037427.1:0-32856 GCA_015108175.1 Pelvicachromis taeniatus
GTGTGTGTGTGTGTGTGTGTGTGTGTGTGTGTGTGTGTGTACAGATCTCCATTTAAACAAATTAGAGTAAACACAGTGGTTTCTTTTGTTGACATACAGCCAAACTCACTCTACTGGTTTTACAGATTTTCTCCATGGACATCATGAGACACAAAGATGCTGTAGATGAGATTGTGAGAACAGGAAAGGCCATCATGAGCAGCAAAAACCCAGAGGAGAAAGAAATCTTAAAGGTAAGAAAATATATTCAAAATTTCAGACATTTTTCAGCAATAAAATGGACAGAAATTAAAACAATTCTTCTTGGGTTTCAATCAGGCCAAGACACAGACTCTTCTCGAGAAGTATGGCGTCGTCAGTCAGCTGAATTCAGAGCGCTGTCTGCAGCTGGAGCGAGCCCAGTCTCTGGCCACTCAGTTCTGGGAGACATATGAGGAGCTGTGGCCATGGCTTCAGGAGACTTTAAGCACCTTCAGTCAGTTGTCCCCGCCTGCCATCGAGTACGACACGCTCAGGCAACAACAAGAGGACCTCAGGGTAAGCAACCAATGTGTGCTGATGCTCAACACAAAACATTTAGGCAAATGATTAAAAACTAAACTGATCATGTGACATCCTCTCCAGCAAATGCGGGAACTGATTGCAGAGCACAAGCCCCATATTGACAAGATGAATAAAACTGGTCCTCAGTTACTTGAACTCAGCCCAGTGGAGGGTGAGCCCATCAGAGAGAAATACACAGCTACTGACCAACTTTACACCAAACTGAAAGCTGATGTCAAACAGAGAGCTGCCACTTTGGATGAAGCTATCTCAAAATCCACTCAGGTAAGCAGTAGCTGTTTATTAGGTTTGATTATTTTATAATATATGATTATTTGAAATAATTAAGTTGATCGTTGTGATATCTGGTTCAGATGGTGGTCATAGTTTGCTTTATCACAGTTGTTTTTATATGATAACCACATTTTACCATCTGAAACTTTATGATAAATGATACTGCAGAATGACCTTCAAAGTACTTTAGAGCCAATCTAAAAAGAAAAAAAGAAAATAAAACAGAGCTGAATTTATTTTATTTATTTTTTTAATTTTATTTTAGCTAAAACAATGAATCAAACATAAACATCAAAATTACCTTGGCTGTTAATTGCCTATTTGGTTAGCTGACTAGCTTTTATATTTTTGAATGTGTGCAAATTTGTCAAAGTAAAAAATAATTTTGCAGATGTGTTCTTGTTTCATGGTTCCTTTTCATAAAAAAAATCTTCCTGGCTGTATTTATTCATATTACTTTACAAGTTATAAATGCAAACTGAGGTGTTTTTTTTTCCTCAGTTCCATGATAAAATTGATCCCATGCTGGAATCCCTGGAACGGATCGCTGAACGCCTCCACCAGCCTCCATCCATCTCAGTGGAGGTGGACAAGATCAAGGAGCAGATTACTGAAAATAAGACCGTCTCTGTGGATTTGGAGAAGCTGCAGCCGTCTTATGAGACACTGAAGCAACGAGGTGAAGAGATGATCGCGCGATCCGAAGGCACAGACAAGGACCTGTCTGCCAAAGGTGTGGTATAGATATGCTTTCAGTCATTTTATCCATTTATTTCTTTGTTTTCGTTTTAGCAGTCCATATTTTATTTGTTTTAAAACAAAGCAGTTCTAACAGTCCAACAAGAAAGTCATGTGGAAGATTTTTCTTTGCCTTATTTTGCATTCATCTTAATTGTGACTTTTTCTCTGTACAAGCTGTGCAAGACAAACTGGACCGCATGGTTTTCCTGTGGAATGACATCCAGGCATTAGTGGAAGAGAGGGAGACAAAGCTGCTGGATGTGATGGACCTCGCAGACAAGTTCTGGTGTGACCACACCGCCCTTATCATCACCATTAAAGACAGCCATGACCTGCTGAGGGAGCTGGAGGAGCCCGGAGTCGATCCTTCAGTCGTCAAACAGCAGCAGGAATTTGTGGAGGTGAATAAAAAATCTATAAAAAACCTATGGATTATTAAGAGAGGTGGTGTGCTTTAATTATTAAATGATTAAAAAAAATCCAATACATCTATACAGGGATTTAAGGAGGAGATTGATGGGCTGCAGGAGGAACTTGATGGGGTTCGAATCCAGGGTGCAGAGCTCATGACTGCCTGCGGGGAACCCGATAAACCTGTGATAAAGAAGAGCTTGGATGAAGTAATGGATTGCACTGAAAAGCACTCACTCTAGAGGTTTTGCCTACAAGATAATCTTGCTAAAATATTTGTGTCATTTTTTCAGGTGAATACAGCGTGGGAGAATCTCAATAAGACATGGAAGGAGAGAGGAGAGAGACTGGAAGAAGCCATGCAAGCTGCCGTGCAGTTTCAAGATGGCCTGCAGGTGCTTCGATCACTGACTCAAGAGCAACATAATAAGAAAATTAAAGAGTTTAGAATATTTTAAAAGTTTTGTAATAGTAGATCTTTTCCAAAATTTCCCAGTCATGGTTCTCGTGGTTTTTAACTTTATGTTATGTTTTTTTATTGTTTTTATTCTTTACCTCTTGGAAGCCTAGGAGTAACCCTTGAAGATCTTTTTCTGAAGTGGAGTTTCTCTCTAATATCAGGCCTGTTTATAGAACAAAATCCTGGGCACGCATAAGAAGTTAATAAGGGTGCTCTCTGCCTGTGTAGCTGTCCTTGGAAAACCATGGAAACTGCTCTAAGGGTCATCAGTTTAATATATATATAGAGGTGTCAGATAAAGGGTAGCGTGGTCGGGATATATTCGGTTCAAACATTGACTAGTGTGTAAGAAAGTTTCACTTGTGTAAAAAAAGGATTCTTTTACACAAGTTTAAATCTCCTCTTTACACTTCTTCAGCGCATTGGCATGTAACCTCAGGGCCTGTTTTTTTTTTTCTTTGTGTATATTTTTCTAATTTGTCAGCCACACAGACCAACTGTAAGATTCAGGGCATAACTTGAAACTCAGTTTGAAATTCGACTCCCTGTGCACCTAGCTTTGTTCTCTCACTAACAATGGCTTCCCACCTTGTATACAGGGTATGTTTGACTGGGTGGATATTCTGGAGAGCAAGCTGGATTCAATGTCACCTGTGGGCACGGATCTGGAAACCGTCAAGCAGCAAATTGTGGAACTCAAGGTACAGTCTTGTAGATTTGTTGTTTTTTTAAGATCAAAACTCATTCACATAAACAGAAATATTACTATTGTTATAGCTCTTATTGGACTTTTCAATTCTTTTAACTTGACTCCTTGATGTTGGAGCAGCTGTGTTTATGCTGAGTTCTCAATTCATGGTCTGCTTTGTGCTGGTACAAAAGCACTAAGAAAATGGCTTCATTAAGTAGCCGGATTTGCTTTGATGTACAATAAGACAAATCTTGTCCTGAAAACACTAAGCTGGTATTGTTGGTGTGTCTGTTCTTCTGTTGACTGATTGGGTGCTGTGCTGGGTTGCCAGGAGTTCAAAGGAGAATCGTACCAGCTACAGATTGAAATGGAGCGTCTGAACCACCAGGCCGGCCTCCTGCTGAAGAAGGTGACAGAGGAGGCTGACCGCGCCGCCATTCAGGAACCAATGTCTGAACTCAAGATGCTTTGGGACAACCTGGACGAGAAGATCATCAGTCGGCAGGTTAGAAGAGAGAAAGAAGCAGAAGGAGAGCTTCACACCGAAAGTGCAAGATATACATGAAAACAAAAATGCAGACACTAATATCTAACTTTAAAAAAGAATGTCTATATTGTTTAGGTGGATATGTCATGTTTAAATAAGGTCTGCAATCCTTCTGTAAAATATATTGTAATGTACCTCTTCAGCTTCTTTTGGGCTAGAAACCAGACTCAGCAATGGCTTAAACAGTTCGTTTTTTCTCCCTGCAAAATGTAATGGTTTAATCTGTCATTAATCCAGCACAAACTGGAGGGAGGCCTCCTCGCGCTGGGACAGTTCCAGCATGCACTGGATGAGCTGCTGGCTTGGATGAGCCACACTGAGGAGCTGCTCAATGAACAGAAGAATGCTGGAGGAGACCCCAAAGCCATTGAGATAGAGCTCGCCAAGCACAATGTATGACAAACCTCTTAGCTTGTGGTTTTCTGGGGGGGTATTTTTCAAATAAGTCCTTTCAGTTCAGTTTAGTTCAATTTTATTTGTATAGCCCAATATCACTTACAAAGATTTAAGGGGCTTCACGGGCATAAAACCATATAAAGTGAACATTTATGGTATCTGTCAGTGTGCCATTTATTACAGTAAATTAGTCATGTCTTCTGCCTTATTATGCATTTTGTGCTTAATAACCATCCACACAACATCTTGCTGTTTCTGCCCGATTCATCTTTGCAGGTTCTCCAGATAGATGTGTTGGCTCACAAGTCGACAGTCGAGACAGTGAACCAAGCCGGCAATGATCTGGTGCAGTCCAGCGCTGGAGAGGAAGCTTCTAGTCTGCAGAGCAAACTGGAGAATCTGAACCAGCGGTGGAAAGCCATCCTGGAAAAGACAGAGCAGAGGAAACAACAGCTGGAAAGCTCTCTGCTTCAGGTATATAAAAAAAAGTTAACGGTTAACCTGTGTCTATTTCTTGTTAAATTGTAGAGAATACGTTTGTTAGGTCGAAGTCATAAAGCTCTGTATGGAGGAGAGATTTCTATCCCGACCCCCTTCTTATTATTCGATTTGCATCCTGAAAGCTAAAGTAAATCATTCTATTGTTTTCACTTTAGGGTTTTAATTTATTATGAAACAGGCTTATAAATACCTAGCTAAATGTATCCAAGGAATTTAAAAACTCACACATCTTCCTCTCTGAATCACAGGTTGCTAATAGCGAGTGTGTGAGGCACCTTTTGTCCTGACTCAGGTTGAATTGTGTTGCAGGCTCAGGGTTTCCATGGTGAGATAGAAGACATGCGGCAGTGGCTGAAAGACACAGAACGTCAGCTGTTGGCATCAAAGGCTGTGGGAGGCTTACCAGACACGGCCCGGGAGCAGCTTAACGCCCATCTGGTATGTGTTTAACAATATGAGAGGCTGCATACAGATGGCAGACTTGGGAGGAGGTGACTCTGTCTTTTCTGTGTTTTATCTGAAGTGTGAAAATTAAATGACACTACAAAATACACTACTCTCATTGCCCTGCAGACTGTGATAAAAAAAAAAAGGCTCTTTAAGTGTTTCTAATTGATTCATGCGTGTCTGACTATAATGAATTTAGGAATGTTTTCCTGCTTTGTCTTCCTACTTTGTAATGGAGACACTTTCACAGCGAACTCTCCCTAAAGAGGCAGCAGTGGTGACAGTTCAGGGAACTGAAAACAGACAGATTACCTTTATCAAATTAGTAACATTATCCTGTTCAAATGTTTGTGAGAACCATGCTTCTGAGAGGCTCGGCATGCCTCACCGTGCTCATTCTTTAACCATTTTTAGACTACATTTGGACTAGCGACGGACAAATTCATCCCATCGAATACTGCAGAAATCCAAAAGTAACAGCAGATCGGTCTTTAACTGTAATTCAGCCTGTTTGACAAAACCATTACTCTCCTCATGCCTCTGTGTGTTTTTTTTCCCTCACAGGAGTTGTGTTCTGCCTTTGAGGCCAAAGAGGAGCTGTATCGGGAGCTCCTGAACAAGGGTCACCAACTGCTAATGATGATGCCCGAGGGTCCAGACAGCAACACGGAGCAGGACCTCGCCAACCTGAAGGAAAAGTGGGAAGCGGTGCAAGCGAAGGTCGCTGAAAGAAAGGTAGGGGATTGACTAAACGGCTTTCACTGCCCTTAGCTTGATGACTCAGGATTTCAGTTTAAGGGATCGCTGACACACACATGAGCCATGACTGTGTGGTTGAAAGCCTCTAATCCCAGTGCCGATAACCAATGGTGTAAAGACAGAGTGCTGGCGAGGACACACAGGATGCGGTTACACTGTAGATCAGAGTGGAACAACAGTGGTGTCATATGTTTCCATAGTGTACGGTTGACAACACATCAGCTAATATTAAAGCCAAAAGTCATCATTCACTTTTTTTCTTTCTGGTTTTGTTGCTAAAATGTATAAATCACCACCACTGCTCTCAGATATGACGCTCCTCATTTTAGCTGTTTCAACTTTTGCTGTAACATCTTGCTTTTGCATCCTATTTACTTGGGCCCTCTTCCCAGGAAATCAAAGTCTGGTAAATCTTAGCGCTGGTCAGAGCTGCTGGCCAAACTCTACAGCCTTCCCTGTGATACCTCTGCAGTCAAGTGGCTTATTTTTCTGTAAGGACGTATGCGCAGCTAAAATACAATTCCATATTTAGCAAGACACTCGACATGACCCACAATAAATGGGAAAAACACCTCAGCAGCCGTAACTCTCACCGGGTTTGTAATGTCATTAGCACAGCATTTACTGCCATGTGATGACCCTGAGCCACCGGCCTCAGCTGTGCCAAACGGATGTTTTTCAGTGATCGAGTGGCTGTTTCCTTTACTCAATTAAAACCTCATGATGCCTCAGCCATCAGTCCCCTCCAGAGATATTAACTTCCTCTCTTTAAATAGAGGTCATGTTTGGCACTGTTTAAGTGCAATTGTCTCCCCCACAGTCCCCTCTTTATCTGTTGCTATAACAACCAGAGATACTTTACACCGCTAAACAATGTACATGTGTTATAAACAGGATATTTTTGTCCAGTATTAGTTCATTTTTTTAATGTTTCGTATCCACAGGTGAAACTACAAGACGCTTTGACTGTGGCCACAGATTTCCACAACTCCCTGCAAGATTTCATCAACTGGCTAACCCAAGCAGAGCAGACGCTGAACACGGTTTCCCCCGCTTCCCTCATACTGGAGACCATCATGTTTCAGATAGATGAGCATAAGGTACGTGTTTGCATGTGGAGGACAGTTGTACAGCCTGTGGATGCCAGGTTAAGGCCTTCTAGTACAACTTTAGACGTTACTGCGGTAACCGACTTATTGAGTCGGTGAGAAATTAAAATTATTAGTACCACAATTACCGGTTCATGATTACCAGCTCATCATTCTGCTTTGTCCTTAAGCCAACAATGACTTAATGGCATCTGTATTATCCTTGAGAACAGAGCTCATTAGCACATTACTCACATGACTTACATTTCCTCTGCTGTCAATTGAAAAGCCTTTATTCCTTTTTTTAATGTTAGAACATCTGGCCTGAATCCTTTGCCTTTCTCCCTTGCACTGTGTCTGTGCAGATGTTTGTGACAGAGGTAAACTCCCACAGAGAACACATTATTGAACTGGACAAGACGGGCACACATCTGAAGTACTTCAGCCAGAAACAGGATGTGGTCCTGATAAAGAACCTGCTGCTCAGCGTGCAAGGGCGCTGGGAGAAGCTGGTGCAGAGGTCTGTGGAGCGGGGTCGTCTACTGGACGACGCCAGGAAGAGGGCGAAGCAGGTACTGTTCTGTGAATATTTATGCTGAGTTTGAACAGGCATGACATCAGGACTTTTTATTATCATTGGAGAGCTCTGGAAATATAATATTAAACCTGTTTCTTATTCTTTCTGCAGCCTATTACAGCATTTTCTTTATTATAGGCCCCTTCTGCTCCAATCATGCTAACATTAAGCAGGGCTCTGTTATCAATCCAGTGAACTCATACCTGTTTAAAAAATGCTTTACACTGTTTTTTTTTTTTTAATTTTTCATTAGTTCCATGAAAATTTCAATAAACTGATGGAGTGGTTAGATGAATCTGAGAAGACTCTGGACTCTGAAGTGGAAATTGCCAATGATCCTGATAAAATCAAGACGCAGCTGGCACAGCACAAGGTAACTGAGAGAACAATGTGTTAAACAGAAATATCTTATTCCAAAGTCAGAAATATCGAATGCACGAGAGCTGGAATTTAAAAAATAGGAGCTATTGTTTGAAATGACCGAGTCTATAGAATCCATGTGCTTATATTGCTGTTGTCTGTTGTTGTGTTTGTGGTGTTATGCTGGGAGATTGTGCTAATCCCGTCATAATCCCTGAATGGACCAAATGTTTGAAGGCTGCCCTTGCTTTTGGATACGTCTAATCTCTACGGCGCAAGAGCTCTTGAGTTTTGACCTCCTTTTTGTTTTCCTCGCTGGAGACTGCATTCTTAATCACAAAAAGCACACACCACACGCAGATTAAGATACTGTTTGACATGCCAGTAGTAATAATAATAAGAAAATCTCTTGAGAAGATTTGTTGTTTCTATTTGAAGATAGAGGCATTATGAGTCCACTAAACTGGACCACTGGGGGAGTTGTGCATATTATTTATCCTTCTTTCCCCCCTATTGTGCAGGAGTTCCAGAAAGCTCTTGGCAGCAAACACTCTGTGTATGATACTACCACACGAACTGGGCGGGCCCTGAAAGACAAGACCTCTTTACAAGATGATAGACAGAAGCTGGACGACATGCTGAGTGAACTGAGGGACAAATGGGACACTGTTTGTGGGAAGTCAGTGGAAAGGTGAGGATGTTCTTCCAATGAGCACTGTATTTTATTCCACCGACCACCAGAATACTTGCAGTACAACCTCACTGTGAATATTTTGTTCTGTTCTGCAGACAAAACAAGCTGGAAGAGGCCTTGTTGTTCTCTGGCCAGTTTACAGATGCTCTCCAGGCTCTTATTGACTGGTTGTACAGAGTGGAACCTCAGCTGGCTGAGGACCAGCCCGTACACGGAGACATAGACCTGGTTCTCAACCTGATTGACAATCACAAGGTAGAAAACAGCTCCTTAACCGAAGACCCAGAATCCCTTTCTTTTGTTGATTGGCCCGTTTGCTGCTGACGTTAGTGGCAAAAATCCAGTGAAACCTTTCACTGCTGCAACGCCCAAACCGTTTATCACTCCTAACACGATACAAGACGAATGAATCTTAAACTAACACCGGGGATAGACAACACATTATAACAACAAAAGGGCAGGCATTGTATTATTTTCTCAGTTTCTCAGTCAGTTTTTTGAGCAAAGGTTTGAAAATTGATGCTGGTGTGTTTTTCCTTACTCATATAAATATTATATTAAAAACTTTTTGCAACCATTTTATTGAAGTAATAACACCACAGATAGTGAAAGCACCCTGTTTTATGCTTCTTGTCATTCGGGTGAGCTATGAAATAGAGACAAAAAGGATTTCTTTGGAAATAATGTTTAAAATTAATTTTAAAAATTGTCATTTAAATAACTGAACATTGTTATTATTTTGGCTGACTGTGTCCCCAAATGTCTCATTACTGCAGGTTTTTCAGAAGGAGTTGGGAAAGCGGACAGTAAGCGTCCAGGCCCTCAAACGTTCAGCCAAGGAACTGATTGAGAACACTCACGATGACTCCTCCTGGGTCAAAGTCCAGATGCAGGAGTTGAGCACGCGCTGGGAGACAGTGTGCAACCTGTCGGTGTCTAAGCAGGCCCGGCTGGAGCAGGCCCTGAGCCAGGTATTCCTGACAGTACTCCAAACAATCACAAGGTAGAAGCTAAGTAAAGTATATTAGCCTGACATATATGTGTCTTCTCCCACTGCAGGCTGAAGAGTTTCACTCTGCTGTTCATATCCTGCTGGAGTGGCTAGCTGAGGCAGAGCAAAGTTTGCGCTTCCACGGCAGCTTGCCCGATGATGAAGAAGCTCTGCTTGCGCTTATCGAACAACACAAGGTAAGCAATGCAAATGATTCTGCTTTTTTGTTAATTTCAGAAAAAAAACTTTAGTGTCTAATGTTCTTTCATATTTTTGTTGCTTTATTAAAGAAATAAAACACATTGCCAATACTTTGCTTGAAGAAACAGTTAAGATCCTGACCCTGTAATTGCAGCCTGTCTAAAAGTAGATGGCATGCTGCTTTCAGTGCCAAAAATATTTTTCTTAACTCTGAGGTCATCTGATTAAAATTACTGGGCTCTGCTCCAGTTTTAAACCAAGTATGAGCAATAAAAAACAGTTTTTGTTTTTATTTTTAGATAATCCAGTTCCAAATCCCAACGCTATTTCAACTTTAACATGTTTTTTTTTTTTAAAGGTGTTCATGAAAAAACTGGAAGAAAAGCGAGTGGCTCTAAATAAAGCGGCCAGCATGGGGGAGGCCATTCTCAGCATCTGCCATCCAGATTCTATTACAACCATCAAGCACTGGAACACCATCATTAAAGCCCGCTTTGAAGAGGTCAGTCCACTGTTTCATACCTTCAGGTTTAACAGAACACCTTTTTTGACACCTGAAATTTAAATTAATGAAGAATTACTTAAATCATTCCAACAAGGGTTTGATCAGAAACTCTTTATAGCACTTAAAATATTAGAGGAAAAGTTACTATAGACAGTTATAATATAAAAAAGTATTTGTGATTCATCTTAGCAGGTAAACAAAAGGACGCTGTGTGCAGTTACCATGATTTCTGTGTATCTGAAATTAATTTAGTAATTAGTAATATATGTGTAATGCTGCCGTTACACAGGTGCAGGCTTGGGCCAGACAGCACCAGCAGCGACTGGCCACAGCCCTCACTGAGCTGTTAGCTACTCAGGAGCTGCTGGAGAATCTTCTGACGTGGCTGCAGTGGGCTGAGACCAACCTCAACGACAAGGATAAGGAGCTGCTCCCTCAAGAGATCGAGGAGGTCAAAAACCTAATAGCAGAACACCAGGTAAATCAAAACAGCAAATAACAATAAATCTGATTTTATAACTTTCATTTTGATTATTTCTTTTTTTATTCCATATTTTAATGATTGCGTGGGCCTTCAGTTAACAGTAGTTTACTGCTGCTCTCCCCCTGCAGGCATTCATGGAGGAAATGACCAGGAAGCAACCAGATGTTGACAAAATCACCAAGACACACAAAAGGAAGGCTGCTGCGGAGCCCCAGATCCAGTCTCAGATCCCCGTGTTGGACAAAGGAAGAACTGGAAGTATGTATCCCATCACTGTTCCTCATGGAGTATGACCCGAGCCATCTGGCCATGCGCTGAATCACTTCAGAGTGACACGACATCCTTGATTTGCCCATTTTAGCACCTGGAATGATGTCAGTGTGAATGCATTCCTCTTGATTATATGGTGGAAAGACAGTCATTTTAAAGGTTTTTGTCTTTCCCTTACAGGAAAACGTTCTCCCACGCAAACAATGTACGCGTCATCAACACAAGCGTCCATTGAAACAAAGAACCCACGGGTTAACCTGCTGGTGACCAAGTGGCAGCATGTGTGGCTGCTGGCTTTGGACAGAAGGAGAAAACTCAATGATGCTTTGGACAGACTGGAGGAGGTAATAAGGCAAAATCTGCAGACAGTTTTCTGCAAATATCTAGCTTTTTAGTTAGTAATGTTGACCTTTCTTTCCTTATCTGCTCAGCTAAAAGAATTCGCCAACTTTGACTTTGATGTGTGGCGGAAACGCTACATGCGCTGGATGAACCATAAAAAGTCTCGCGTCATGGACTTCTTCCGCCGCATTGACAAAGACCAAGACGGCAAAGTGACGCGACAGGAGTTCATAGAGGGCATTCTCTCCTCCAGTAAGTGTCAGTCTCAAAGCTGAAAAGCATCTACGCCGCTGAGCAAAATGCTCTTTCCGTAACACCCAGCGTCTCTTCAACAGAATTCCCAACAAGTCGTCTGGAGATGAGCGCTGTGGCCGACATCTTTGACAGAGACGGCGACGGCTACATTGACTACTACGAGTTTGTGGCAGCTCTACATCCCAACAAAGATGCTTACAAGCCACTAACAGATGCTGACAAAATTGAAGACGAGGTAATAAGAACGCCTCAGGCATTAATTTCACATTTTCATATGTGAGGTGTCGCTTAATTAAAAAAAATGTTGCATTTGCAGGTCACGCGCCAAGTGGCGAAGTGCAAATGTCCGAAACGATTCCAGGTGGAGCAAATTGGTGCCAATAAATACCGGGTGAGCACATTTTTATGAGGTTGGCTTATCTAACAGTGAAACACTCTTTACGTATTTTTTTAAGCAATACAAGCTGTGACATGGTTCTGAAATATTTTAAAGTAACTGACTTTTCAGGGAAAACTCTTGTTAAAGGTAAGTGTTGAACTTGATGACAAAAGTGCTAATATGTGCTAACCTTTCTATATTTTTTTATTGTTCCTCACATCACCAGTTCTACCTTGGAAATCAGGTACATGCTCTTTTCTTTGCCTCCTTCTTATCGAGCCTTGCGTCCTTTTTTCGTTTGCCACGTTTGCTGTCCAATTAACACTTTCTGCCCAGATTCCTGGCTGATGTTCTCAGATGTTCTGGAACTCAGAAGTAGAAATAAAAAAGAGTCTATGGCCCGCTGATTTAATCTAACTTCATTCAACACTGGCCTAAGATGTGTGTTTGGTCGGAGAATTTATGGTAGCTTCACACATAAATCTGATTTAAAATGAGTAAATGAAGAAGCATGCTTTCAAGTTTTATGTCAGTCTGCGTTTACGTCCAATTTAAATTTGTTCTTTTCACATAGGCTTTTTTTTTTAAATAAGACATATTTGTGTCATAATTAGTACAGTTTATGTTTATATAAATATTCTATTTATGTGTATATCTGCTTTTGAGTTTCAGAAAATGCAATATTGTCGTGCCAGTGCCATTTCAGCCCATATTTTACTGATTCATGGGCATAAATTCATCTGCTGGGCATACAATAATGCTTTCTGTGTGCTTGCCTTTGGTGCTTAAATGTCATGGGAATGATTTACCTCAGCACTGGCTGACACTGTTTATTACATTATTTGGGCAGCTTTGATGATTTCAATGAACACGTTGCTTTTCATTTCTCTTACTTACTACGTGCTGGCAATCTGCATGTCGGAAAAAGGTCATCACTGAGGGGTCAGTGAGAGGGGATAGGGGGCATTAGTGATGCTTTATGAACTAGTTTGTATCAATGTTATCACACGACAATAAATTAAAAATAATTCTTTTGACAGTTTGGTCTGGTTCACTGCTTACATGACTCCTTAATCGCCGATGAGACAATAGCAAACAGGGAAAATCAAAATCTTACCCCCCACCTACACGTTGCAGTTTTGGAAAGCTGTATTCTGGTAAATGGTTATTCTTAAGCTGTTTCTCGTGCCTCTTTTTACTCCAGATCATCATCACCTTTAATGTATTTGATCACTAGACTCACCAAAATCATTAAGTCATTATGATAATCATACAAGCGCAGGATTTTGTTTTATCAGTTAAAGAGATACCATATGATAATAGGAAGTTAGTGGACCGTCATCAGTGTTTGGTCATGTCTGCGTGTCACACTGTGGTGGTGGATTTAGACAGAAGTGATTTGAACCATTCCTCATGTGTGTCATTTGGAGCTAGCTGCATTGGATCTGCATCAGTGTCAATGCATCCTGAGTATTTGTAGCTGTAGAAAGTGCAACAAAGTGCTGGACTGTAGGAGATTGATGTTTGTGCGTTTGATCAGAATGTGCTGTTGATTTTGACAGAAAGCATGCACGCTGTAATTGCAAACTCTGTTTTTGTGCCTGATGCCCATGGTCTCATCCAACTGGCTGTCATGTCATGTCATAAAGCTCGAATCATTCTCCCCCATAACATGCTCAGTGTTCCTATGTCTGCTATGTGTGGTAGGTGAGATGAAGTCAAATGATTGCACACTAGGGCCCCCTGGTGGTGTAATCATGTGCCTTCAGTTATGGTGTTTTTTTCTTCACAGGCTCCTCCTGCAGTAAAAGTGGAGTCTTACACTGCTGAGATAAAACCAGACACATAGACATTATAACCAGAAACCACAATTACACAGTGATCACTGAAATAAGAGACAAAAAGGCTGGTTAAGTTTGTAAAGTTGTGATGTTTCATGTATTTACTGCACGGCTTTACAACATCTCATATTCAGTTGACTCTTAACAGCAGCAGGTATAAATGTAGAGCCCGACTGATGATATGACTTTGACGCTGATTCTGATATTTCTAATTAAAAATACTATTGAAAATGTATGGTTAAAAGAAAAAAGAAGCTATTTGCTAATCTGTCAGCATCGGCATTTATTGGGATTAATAAATGAAAATTAAAAAGTAAAAAAGAGACAAGAGAAATAACCATTCAACCATGTCACAAAAAGCTCTTTTTGCACATTATGTTGTGTAATTTTTTTATTGTCTTATTTACACAGACACCAATATTCTGTGTGCAATATCTGAAGTAAATCAATATTAACTCATAATTTTGACTCAGTTAAAAATCAGTCAGGCTCTACTTCAAATTGTAGTGTATAGTAAAAGAATGGATGACTATGAGGTAGAAGTAAAACAATAGCACACGCTTATAGAAAAAAAAGAGAACTTTGTGTAATTTGTGTTTTGTTGTGTCTGAGAATGAAAAGTTAAAATTCATGTTTTTGTGTCTAAATCCTTTTGTGTTTATGATTGTATGTGTAGTGTGTGTGTGTGTGTATATGTGTGTGTGTGTGTTTAAACCTGTACAACATATAAGGGAAACCAGAGACTGATGTGAATCTTTTCCGATGGTTATTTTTGAAGCTCAATGACATAATCCAGATGAAAGCCATCTGCTCCCCTACAATTAAAATAATTTTCTGGGATAAATGTAATTCTTCATTCCATTCTGGTTTCCGGTGTTGCACAGCTTCTAGTCTGCAGTGAGAGTGTGCTCACAGGACGGTCAGGTTTTTCACACATTCCCCTCTCTATTTTCCTTCCCCCATCGCAGTTTGGAGACTCTCAGCAGCTTCGCCTTGTGAGAATTTTGCGCAGCACTGTGATGGTGCGGGTGGGAGGAGGCTGGATGGCACTGGACGAGTTTCTGGTGAAGAATGACCCCTGTCGAGGTGAGTTCAAAGGTTAACTTCGAGGAGTCACGATACAATTTTGTTTAAAGGTCAGCTATTGTATTGACTTTCACTTCCTTTGTTCGTGTGTGATGAAAGAATCTGGCACATCAGGAAGGCGAACACTGCTGATCTCTTCATTAATCTTTTGATTATAATCTTTAGATTATATATATCACTGTTTTTACTACCCACATATGGAGGATAACGATGATCTTCATTAAGATTATTGTGTATTCATTGATGTTAGCTCAGTTATTGAAATGTAACTACTGTCCGATGTCTATTTATATAGGCTTATTTGAAATGGCAAGGTACTTAGCTTGACAATATAAATATATCACATATATCAATAATTCATGCAATATATTATATCACATTATATCTATACATAATCCAATGCAATTTTCTGAGGGTTCAAATTAGTTTCTTTTCTTTTTTTCCCACAATCGCAACACTGAACGCCTGAACGAAATATCACAGCTAAGCTTAAATCATCTGTTAAAAATATATTTAATTTGTAAGCATATTTTTGGTAACAGTGCTGCCTACATATATACGTACATCTGCTTTGAGGCGACTGTTGTTGTGATTTGGCGCTATATAAATAAAATTGAATTGAATATACCCTAATGTGACCCACATTTAGCTTAGCTAGTCCACATGTTTCTGCTAGCACCTGTATTAATGATCAACTTCTGTTTTTCCCACTAAACCCGCCTCCTGCTCGACATGAACATTTCTTCTAGTGCATCACCACGGGAGCAAAATGTTGCGCTCGGAATCAAACTCTTCAATTACTCAGTCTCCTATAGGTTGGCAAATCTCAAACTTACTCACCTTGCTCCATGAACCCACCAGTGGTATGTGTGTCTGCACATCCGAGCTTGTGTTGGTCCTGGTGTGTGCCGTACTGTAGCTGCGTGTGAGCGCTCAGTGTGAAAGAATGGCAGGCTCCACCTGCAACCAACTGTCATTCAGCTGCGGCTGGTTTTCATGCATGCAGTTGTTTGTGTGAATTACATCACATTCGATCACTTCAGCACAATGAAACTGGCCCCTTGTACTCGCACCGCATGTGATAGGGAGCTCTGAGTCAAGCCTCTTTTTACAGAGCAGGGTTTGAGTGGTGAGGCTCCTTCATAGGGGAAAATTGTGACATTGCCTCTATGAAACACACGCCACAAAACCGAAGCAATATTTCTTGCAACGTTTACTTTGTTTGACAGGGTAGCTTAGTGTTTAAAACTGCATGCAGGTCTGTTTGTTTTCAACATAACCATACTGTTTAGTTTATACACTGTAGTTTAGTTTTACGTGGTTCTGTAATTCTTCTTCTTTGGTTTTTGAGAATGTTTAGGCTCACTTTGATTTATTTTACTTTTCTCGCTGTCATTTATTCCACTACTGTTGCAACAGGAACTGGACATCTGTTCAACAGTATGGATGAGATATGAAACTGCATGAGCTGTTTTGTTGTTGAGTTCATTATTTAGTCATTGTGAAGAGAAGATAAGTCACATCATGGTAACACTTCATTAGTCTGTTCTTTGAGGTCTCCTGGAAATTAGTGTAATTCAGTGATGATTATAAGAAAGATACATTGGTAAATTTCCAATTCATTATGTTACCGTTAGAAGCAACAGATTACACAGCCAGGAATACAGCTTAGCATGCAGTGTTGTGCATGACAAGACACGCACAAGTCTGGAGCCACCCCTCATTTCTTTATATTTTGCATCAAAGGATCCATAATTTTTGGTAAATTTTCGAAAGTGGTCTTGAACAATAGTTGTTCAGCGTTTCTGGAGGTCTTTCAAAATGTTTCTTTGGACATTGGCTGCTTTTTCACTAATTTTCATTCCGGCCCTTGCACCTGACCCGCATAAAAGGAATTTCTTTTTGTTTGTTAAGCTGATTAACACATTAAAGCATAAATCAAGGCACTTAAAGCAGTGTTGTCTACACACAACAGACAATGTAGCAAAGAACCAGTTTTAAATGGTATCTTTAGGTACTTTGTTACTAAAAGCCTATTGCAAAAACTCATGTGGCTGTCAGGATGCGATTCTTAAGAAAAGGAAACAGACAGAAAAGACTGATGTGCACCAAGTTACATAAGAACTGTACTGAAAATAAGTGCCAACACATCTTAAAGAGTGATAAATTAAAATATGACATTTTTGTTGGGTTCTGTCATGTTTGGAGCTTCATTTCAGCCAGTGGTGTTGAGGATTTCGTCGAAATTGTTGGACGAACAGAAAAAAACTACAATTAGATTTGGATCCACATGCAGTACCATCTGAAGATGATTTGGTTGATGACAGTAATCCCAAATACAGTGAAAGCATACCTGGATAGAAAAAAGCCCACAGTGAAACACTGGATTGGACTGGGTTGGGCTCCCTTGAGCCTGATGCTCAACATTATTTAAACAGTGTGCAACAAAAGGCAGCCAACATCTAAAAAAGAACGTTGAATATCCTTCAGTGAGCTTGGAGAACTATTCCTGCAGACTACTAAGTGTAAGAAAATATAAGAAGCCTTTCATAAGAGAGTTCAGGCTGTGTTGAAGAATAAAAGTTTGTTAGAATTGTTCAAAGTTTCCTGATATACTCTCAGTCTGCATTTTTTCAATTTTTCTTGCACAATATAAAGAAATGAGGGAATGGCCCAGGACCTTTGCACAGTGCTGTATGGCAAAGCTTCTAATATTTGAATAATACTTCCAAATGAAGTGTTAACTCACCATCATCTTCATCACCATTAACTCAAAAATGACAGTGACAGGTGTCTTTGTTCATCATGGCTCATTTTGAGTGTCTTTCTTAGCTAAAGGCAGGACCAATATGGAGCTGCGAGAGAAGTTCATCCTCCCAGAGGGAACCACTCAAGTGATGGCAAGCTTCCGCTACAGAGGCCGGAGGTCTCGGCCGTCATCTCGAGGAGCTTCTCCCAACAGATCCACCTCCAGTCAGAGCCTCCCAGTCCCCTCAAACCCAGCAGCGACCAGCACACCCAAGGTGAGAGGCTACACTTGCCACGGGAACTGGCTGCTGCCTCATTCTGTCTCACTGTAGATTGTTCACTCCCAACCCCTCCACCACCATCATGATTTTCCTCTCATTTATCTGTTTTTTCATTTGTTTTTATTTTAATTACCCTTGCATAATTCAATCATTTTGTTGTTTGATTTCTGTGTTTCTCCCATCCAGTGTTCCTGGTAGTTTTTGATTTTGTAAATCCATATCTCTGTCTTTTGATTTGCCATTGTTCCCCAGAATCCCCAACACATAACCCGCAATTATGATAAGCCATGGCTTACAAACAGCAAACCCTCCACTCCTCTTAAATCATCAGACTCCTTTGGGAGCCAAGGTTCATCCTCAGAGGTATAGTCATATACAGCACATGATGTGAAACGCTTCAGATATATGACCCAACTGAAATCTATCGCAAATTTACTGTATAAAAAAGAAAAATAACTGGAAGTAAAAGGTGCATTTGTGTGTTTTTGTTTGTGACGTTAGTGGATGGAAATTAAAATAATTAGATGCAAAATGAACTTATTAGATTTTATTTGGGTCCATAGCCTTTATCTTTCTTGAATAAATCGCTAACTCTTTTCTTTCCTGACCAAAAAAATGCATCTCCTTTATTTTTTTATACCACTGCATCATGTACAACTTTATATGTCATCTCTGCATGTCATTGATGTCTAATGATGGATTGCTCTGCTGTACATGAATTCATACTAACTGCATCTGAAAGATACACCTCAGTTATGGGAAAAATTACAATTTTACTAAAATCTTTTTTTTTTTTTAATAAAATTTAAGACTAACTCAATAATATTATTGCTTATTCATACACAAAGACCTGTATTTTTTAAAATTTGGTCCCCCATTTGTTACTAACATTTGTCACTGATTACATTTTAATAAAAGTTTTTTTCTTTCACAGAGTAATGCAGTTCAAGGCAGCAAACTGCGTTTGCCTGGATACCTCTCTGGCAAAGGATTCCAGTCAGGTGAAGAGGGAAGCTTGATCAGCGCTGCTGTACTCAAAGCTCGAACTCAGACAATAGGCGGTGAGTTGAAAGCAACATCGCTGCAACAGTTTCTCCACATCTGTCCTTCACATCCACATCTCAATATGAATTATTTTTTACAGCGCTTCTTAAAGATGATTCCTGATTTTATCTCTCTAGAATCGAGAAAAAATTCCAGCCGACCAGGAAGTAAAGCCGGAAGCAGAGGAAGCAGTCGCAGAGGAAGTGACGCCTCTGACTTTGACATCTCAGACATCCAGTCCGTGTGCTCAGATGTTTCCGAGACCGTTGGCGAGTCAGCCAGAGCGACGCCGCGCTCCGCATCCCGCCAACATGGAGGGAAACCCTCTAAGATCCCCACTCCTCAAAGAAGAACCACCCCTACGAGCAAACTGGCCAAGGGATCGAAGCGATAGACAGTGGCCTTGAAGACAAACAAACAACCAACCCAGGAGCTATTTGCACCCTAAACACATAATGGACACTGGAGATGTGTAACTTAAAGAAAAAAAAAATTAAAAAGACTACAAATGTGTCACCTGTTATTTAAATTCTTGCAAAGATGTAAAATATTCTGTTAAGAGGCAATATGGTTTAATATTTTGTGAGAATGGAACGTCAATGGCCTTGTGTGTTTGTTTTTAATGTATTTTATTTTTTGTGAAAATATGTCAAATTGTTTTTATTGTACTTTATTTTTATTTATGCAAATCCTGTAGAGGATTGATGAACACTAGAAAATCTGGGAATGATCATGTCGAACTAACATTTCTACAATAATGAAGGGCAAAGATGCAGGATAGTGCTCTAAGAGTTACTGAATGTACTATTATTTATGTATGCTTTTGTTTGGAGTAGATGGTGCATTATGGTACCGTTTGACACACTGCGATTATCTATTTAAGTGCTATGTTATACTGCCAACATGCATTTAAAGGGCAATGCAATATATTACAATAAACCCCACTAAGCACTGCAGAAGCCTTCGAAAACCCCTATTTAAGACAAGTAGCAGAAACCTCGTAACCATGACGCTTTTATGTCCCCGTTTGTCAGCAGCTGCAGCCCGTCTTTTGTTTAACCACCACACAGAAAATGAGTACTCTGACCTCGAAGAGGTGCCACTTCATGTAGACATTCTTTGTGCATCCATGTCAATGTATGGTTAATTTCGGTAGAGCTGAAATTGTTACTGTAACATTACTTTGTAATAAACTTGCTTGCAGAAAACCAGCAGAGACTGGTGTGCACCACAGAATCGCCTCGGTCTTCTCTGTCATTTTTAGCTGCATGGGCAACTTCACGATGGCCCTGTAGCTCTGATGTTGGTCACACCATCAGCCACCCTGGAAATCTCTCAATAGCTGTCTGATAGATTTTCCATGAATAGGCTCTAGCCTCCCCGCAACCTTGATTTGGATAAGTGAAAGAGACTGGGTGGATATTTTTCCCACTCTATGACTCTCCCATGTATCTTTCTTTCTGAAATGGGAACTTGTTTTATTAAGCAAAGTTAGTGCAAATGAAAAATTCAAACCAGCTTATTTTCTGTTTGTTTTCATGTGTTGCAGGTATTTATTGTATGCAATATAATTCAGCAGTGCTTACGTGCACTGGCGGGTTAGATTGAAGGTGTGATTTTTTTCTACATGGAATGTTTGCAGAGCATCTTTGTGTTTGGCTGTGACATACTGCATCTTTCTCTCAGAGAAACTGGTTTTCCGAAGGCAAAACACTAAATGCAACTATTTTTTAGCATAACTGATCAAAACTTTGATCAAATTTCAGAGACAGGATTATTTTGCAACATTAAAGGATCATTTCAGGAGCTTTAACTTACATAAAGTATACCTGCACCTCTTCAATGTGGCGACGCAGGGCTGAGTGGTAGCTTCAGGTCTGGCTGGCATATGAGAAGAAAAGGATCCTCTGGGGACCAAAGGTGGAGTGGAGCTCAGGGGTTCTCAGGGATCCTCTGATTGAATGATCCTCCTGTTCAGGTCAAACACCGGCCCTGTGATGGCACTTTAGAACAGGATAAATCCGCACACCAGAAACTGGGAAAGATCTATCAACGGGAAATCCCAGAAGTTTTACAGGATTATGTAAGTAATTCTAATATTCTACACAGGTTTCTTAACTTTTACATTCAATACAACTTAAGTAGGTAGCAGGAAAGTTTTAACAGCAATACAAGTTGTAAATGATATCAGGTTGTTGAGCTGAGGAGAATTTAATTGGATCAGTTTCACGTGTTATCTAGTTTTGTAATTGTAGTGTAAGCAATAATCTAATTTGCTGAAACTGTAGATTGCTTGCATAGGCAAAGCTGTGACTACAGCCTATCATACTGAAGATGATCTTTCAATAAAACATAGAAAATGATTTCTTATTGGTATTATTATTACTCTTAGTTTTCTTCTATGCTTTCAATATCTTTAACCTTTGTGCATTGGGAGGGAGTACTTTTTTACAAAGCCTATATTAACATAGCACTGAGTGTGACCTGATCTCTTAGAATCATTGGTTTATTTAATTGCTATATTACAGGCACTTATAATCCCAGACATCAAAAACTATGAAAATTCCAGCTCAGAAAAATATGCCGGTGATTGTGGCTCTCCTTTCTCTTTTGGGACTGGCCCAGTGTCAAAAGTTGGCAAGTAAGTTTACATTTTTTAAATGTGTAACTTCATATTACAGCCTAATTTTGAATGTTTAAAATTAACAAGTTTATTATGCATCATAACCAAATGTTGACAGGTGCTGGTTGATTGTGCAGGTGCAGCTTTTCTAATATCAGATGAGCCCTTTCTTTTTCTATTTTACTACACTGTAGCCCACTACTGTACTCTGACCAGCAGATGTCAGTGTTTGTTAGGTTAGAGCTTGGTCCATGCCAATATGCACAATAAAAGGTGTGCAGAGGTCAATCTAGAGTTAAGATTTGCACATTAACCTTTGAACTCCTGCAGCAGAGTTACGCTGTCACTATAAACCGATTGTCATTGTGTTTTTATTTTGTTTGACAGAAAACAGAGCAGAAAAAAACCCCAGTAACAAATGTTTTGAGGATTAGATTATTAGTCGGAGCCAAACACTGTGCAGACTGCAACTTTTTTTTTTTTTTTTAGCTATGGTGTCCTGTTCAGTATCCACAGATTAAAGTCACAAACAGGCCAAGTCACATAAAAATAACCTAGCATCAGTGTTTTCCAAAAATCTTAGGCTAATATTTCTTAACAGGTGTATATTTAGGTCACAGTGTCTGTAATCATAAACATTCCCCAGCTTTAATCTGCACATTTACAGGAAACTCTGCTGCAATGCTGATCTCATTCAGAGCGCAGTACAAAGCATCCAGTGTTCAAAGTTTAGTGCTTAAATTCATCCATGAAGGAAAATAAACAGCCTTGTTGTGCTAATGGGTTTAATGGATTACCTCACTGATTTGATGGCATTAATAACAACACTGAGTAATGCATCTAATAAAAGTCGGTGATATCAGCACTGACATAAGATTCAGAAATAGTCCAACACCTCTGATGCTCAACCAGTTATAAAGCAAACTAACCTGAGTGTTTGTGCTGCGAGGTTTTGACTTACTGGAGGAGTTTCGTGTGCCTGACTCAAGAGGAGTGAGGAGGGTGGATGGCTCTCAACCTGAGGCAGTGGCCTACCGGATCAACCCCTCCATCCATCTACAGAAGTCCATGAGGTACAGATCTACTCTGAGTCCAGCTAAACCTCACTGAGCTTTAAAATCAATCTTTAAAAACTCACTTGAAAATCTAGAAAACTGTGGACGCTAGACTGATATCAGACAGACAAACAAATGGAACCAATTCCCTCCATTCAGGGGGAGAATAATCCAAAAACCTTGTTTTACTGATCTCAAGTGGTATAATCAAGCTGTGTGTAGGATTGTACACTGAATATCAGGTGTGATCACAGGTGCGGCAGAGGACACCTCTGATCACACTGCATCTGGTCAGGAGTGCAAACAGAGCCGAATCCTTTAATCTTTCAAGACCGGTGTTAAATTTCTCTTTGTTGGACAACTTAACACCGGCAACTTTGTTGTGTCTGCTGTATAAACAAACAACTGTGGTGTAGGATTCTGGTACAGGTGCCACTGACGCTAGTTAAAGTGCTGCAGGTCAAGTTCCCACAACAGAGCTTTTTCATATCAGACTTTTCACATGTTAATGGTTGATGGATTTATTTTTCTTAGAGAGGCAGGTCCTGCCAATGTGCAGTTTTATTGATAAAACATCTATTTTAAAATATATGGTTTAGCAACACTGATTTACACTTTATTATGTAGAAAATGCAATTTAACATTTGTCAGTTTTAGTTTTGTACAGACTACAGCTGTAAATTAGCTACTGAACTAACTTTGACACTAGTGATATATAAAACACAATGCACCACTGTAGTTGAAGCAATTTTAATGTTAATGTAAACTTTACTGTTCAAGAGTCTCAGTTTTTACCTTTTCATATAAAATAAAGCAATTAAATTCCCAGAATTCTTGGCAGATTTTTTTAAATAAAGTACCCTCGGTTTAGTTGTCCAGCTCTCTAAACCTGATTCTTGTGCCACAGTGATGTGTACCCAGATGGACTTCCCTCCGACTACTCGGTCATTGCAACATTTAGGGTGACCAAAGACACTGCCATGGACTCCTGGAACCTGTGGCAGATCAGTGACCCCGAGGGACAGGAGCAGGTTGGTCTTCGGTTCCAGGGTGATACACATTCCTTAGACTTCTTCTTCACTAGCCCCCATGGGAGCCAGATGCTGAGGACCTTCCATGGTGTGGAGAAGGTGTTTGATGGACAGTGGCACAAGGTAGCATTGAGTGTGAAGGGCAGCCAGGTGAAACTGCTGATAGACTGTGAAGAGGTCAGAGTGGAGTCCATTGATGAGCCAAGGCCAATCATCCGCCAAGGATATACCTCCATCGTAAAGCGTGCTGCAGGAGATCGCTCTGTGTCTGTATGTTGACATCTTGCATTTTCAATGATCTCGTCTTTGTTTTGATTTTTATATGACTTTATTTTTTCATATCATCTTCCGATTCTTTCAAGGTGGATTTACAGCAGATGGAAGTGTCATGTGACCCAGAGAAGGCTCATTCAGAGGGTTGCTGTGAGCTCTCGAGCGTGGTGAGTCATCCATCTAACATCACTGCACTTCTGTTTTTAGTGATAGGTGCGGAGTATGTGTGAAGGCCTTTGGTTACCTCTATATCCATTGCAGTGTGGAGGATATGCAGTGATCGGCCTCACGGGGGGAAGACCATCTTGCAAATGTATGCATGGGCAGCCTGGCGTCCAGGGCGCTCCAGGACCGAAGGTGAATGTCATTCTCCATGCAACTGGGTCAGAATACTTCTAAGACAAGTTGAAGCTGTCACACCATATTTTTTATTTTTCTGCAGGGTCATAGAGGCCTTCCGGGAGAGGATGGAGACCCAGGGAGACCAGGGAACTGGGTAAAAAAATATACAATATTTCATGCAAGTGTGAAACCTCACTGGATGAATGCATACTGCAGTATATACATCATGTATTCTCAGCATGAGCAGACTCGTCTTCCTCTTGCCACACAATAAAGAGTTAAGCTGGCTTAGCTTGCGGGTGAGGGAGACTGTAAAACTTTCATTCGTGAGACAGCAGCAAAGCTGTGGAAAATGGCAACAGAAGCACAACTGAGAGACGACAGGATGGAAACAGATCTGGAAGCAGAAGCGCTTAGCGATAGTAAACACGAGGGCTCCATTCATAGTTCGAAAACACATGTCCGTTTTGCACAAGATTCAGGAAGAAACAAAACATGAACCAACATGGATGCGACAAACTGTTGTTGTAGCTCTGAATGATTCATTTGCATCTTAAAATTCAGGCGTTGTTGTTTTAGAATACAGGATTAAAGTCAAACTGGCAAACGATCACAAGATTTGTAATGGTTCTACTTTTCCATTTGGAAGAAACCGATCCAAACGTAATGAATCCCACACACAGGAAAACAAGGCAGTTGAGCAATAACCATGCCCTCCAAGTGTGTGGTAATGAGTGGCATTAGACTGCTTAACTATTGTGTAAAATTTGTCAAATGTATTATTTCTCTAAAAGGCAAATTATTTTACAAGACGAGGATTAAATTGGGAAAAAGAGAAAAGGTGTCAGATAATTCCAAATATTAAATAAATAGGCTAACGGAGCCAGTTATACATGCATGAGTGAATGAATAAATACTCTCACTTTTCAGTCCTTCACAGGGCTGCAGACGTGATTATTTCCACTTTAAATTTATGACTTGTTAATCTCTTTGATGCTTAGCAGTCACTGTTATTGGCATGGATCAGAAAGTCTCTGAACATGTGTTTAAAGAAGGAGCTTTTTTTTTTTACACTTGTGCGTCAGTTTGGCTTTTTAACATGCCCTTTGCTCTCAAAGAAATCCCCCATGCTGCCTGAGTAAGCACATGTAGGCCTGTAGACTCACATACACTTAGAGCACATTTCCAGAAGTGTACATGCTACATTATTCATGTCCCAAATTGCGGCTGTAGCGCCTCTGGGAATAAACATCTGTCTTGTGTAAGTGGTTAGAGTTTTGATCTCCTGCTGGCTTGTGAAGTACACAACTCCAGCTTGATTATCTCCTTCCCTGCTGGCATCTGACGGGGGCATTTCCTGGCACAGAGGATATGAACTGCCCATCTCAGGTGGTGGGTGGTCCTTTGCTCCTCTGAGCTTCACTGCCTCAGATATGTCATAAAGTTCAAGGTCATGCCTCTCACTGTTTAGAGGTTCAACTCCATCCAGCTGACTCTGCGTAAAGACAGCTTTAAGTGAGATAGACAAATAAACTGTCACGACAATGGCATCCTGGCCTTGCTTAATGTGTTTGCTGACTTAGTGAAATGCAGCCAATTGGGAAACACTTTTCCTTTGACTACTAAGGAACTCAGCATCTGTGCAAACAAAAGTGATCCATGTTATACCAAGGTTTCTTAAATAGTGCTTGTGTATATTTTTCATTGAAGTGACTTATATGAGAGCGCTGACATTTACAATATTTAAACTTATTTGTATTCTCTGACTAGTTTGACAGTAAGAAAAATAAATAAACTTGTTCCAAATGGTAAGCTTAGTACTTGGCTATGAAGTTCTAGCCTAGAAATGGTTAGCTTAGCATTAGATGGTATAGTCTAAGATTAAAAAAATAATAAAAACTTTTCGTTACAAAAAAGATACTACACTTATCTATTACACATGAGGACCAAATGACTGATCTTAAAAGAGACTAACCAAGTTTTTTACCACCTTTTGCCCCCAGGTCAAATTAGGATAAACTAAACTAACCGTATCCTGGCTGAGGACTCATTTTTAGAGCCAAAATGTGACATTTTGGGAAATATACTGTCTCATTTTTTCTTTCTGCTGGGAATTAAATCAAAAGATCAATACCAGATAAATAGAGAGACATGGATATCAACTAGATAGCCAGCCTTTTCACTAAAACACAAACAAACAAACAAAAACAATCTTCCTTTATTTGCCAAGAACATTATTTACTGTGTACTTTTTATTTTTATGTTTGTCTAAATAATTTACTGTGACACTGTACAAATCATTTATCCCATTCTGTACTGAAAACTTTTTTCACCAGATGTTGCATAATGTAAAATATGCACAAATAATGCGTAAAAATTGCAATTTATGTATCTCCTGTTACTTACATGGTAGACGCAGTGTTTTTAAAGTTGTGTTTTGACATAATGTCAATGGTTTTGCTAATTTAGCTGATTTATTGCATTAGCTAAGCAATGTGCTAGGTTTATGGATTTAATTCTTGGTGGGAAAGGGAACCTAAATCCCTTTAGGTGTCACCACAGTGGCTCATCTGACTACATTCATGAATCTTCTCTGTGGTCTTCCTCTTGTCCTCCTACCTTGCAGCTTCTTCTTCAACATCCTTTGTCCAATATATCCACTCTCCCTCCTCCGCACACATTAAAACCATCTCAGCCTCGGCTCTCTAACCTTGTCTCCAAACTGGTCAATGTGAAGTCTCACTCCAAACCATACCTGATACCAGCTTGTAGACCTTCCCTTACTCTCTTGCTGATGTCCTTCTGCCCCAAATCACCCTGTCACTCATCTCCACCACTCCACCCTTCCACCTTGTATTTATTAGGGAAGAAAGTTGCCATGTCTGAAGTGTATGAGCCTCTTAGTCTGATGTATCCAAAGTTTAACGTCTAAAATCGTATTAACTTGTAATCAGTGAGAACAGTCACCATTAATTAAATTTTACACGGCTCCCCAGGCCTTTCACCAACAAATAGCTGTTGTGCAAGAAGTCTTGCTTTTGATTAAGTCAAACTTTATTTTGCAGGGCATAAGGGGGAACACAGGAGATTATGGCAACATTGGCGAACCAGGCCCAAAGGTGAGATTTGTCTTTAAATGATCCCATCAGGGCTGCACTTCACTTTGGCTCGTTCTCAAGATTCATTAATGAAACCTCATGTATGCATCGTCAGGGTGAAGAAGGAATCAAAGGCGAAAAAGGAATGAGAGGACCCTGGGGCCAAGTGGTAATTTATCATTTTCTCTACCTCCAAATTTTACAAATGATGATGAATATTAATGGGATGCTGTGTTAACAGGGAGAAAGAGGTCCCAAAGGGCTGAAAGGATTAAAAGGGGCAGCAGGCTTCATGGTAATATCTCTGTTGAGTTCTTGCTTTAATTGGTACGCCACTTAATGAAGTTATAAGTTTGTTGTTGTAGCTATATAACTTTATAGATCACTCAAAGAAATTAATGTTGACATTTGACTGTAATTACAGGGAATTCAAGGACCACCTGGAGACATCGGAGAGACTGGAAAATCAGGAGAAGCTGTAAGTTAACCTTTCAGGCCCAGCGGTAAGTCCTTAAGCAAATCATTATATAATTACTGTATTGCTAACATTTTGACCTCCTTGAAGGGTGTTAAAGGCATCAGAGGATATGAAGGGATTCCTGGGTTTCAAGGAGTTAAGGTATTCAATTTTCCTGCCAGTTTACTTAATTTTTCCCTCATATTATATAATCTGAAACCGCTATGCTTTTATTTTTAGGGTGAAAAAGGGGCTTCGGGTGCAACAGGGCGACCTGGGCCTAGAGGAAAGCAGGTGGGTGGTTGTGGGATTCCCTTTTCCATGATCCATAAAAAACCACTCTGCAGTCTTTGTGCGCTTCCTTCAAAATCCCCCTTATGTGAGCGTGAAGGACACGTAAATCATTTTTAATGTTGTAAAACACTGGAATACAGCTATGTTTTTGGCTTATGTGCCGTCTCCATAAACAACATTAGTTCATGCAGCTGGATTTTGGCTGAGATCTGAGGGCCTGAACTATCTGAATGTAAGCTGGTGAGTCACTGAAAGAAGGGCTTGAACTGCAGCGATAACCTACACGATACCTACATACCCACGCCCTGAGAGCATGCTACCTATTGAATTACTACTGAAACAAATGCATTGGAGATAAAATGACATCCTAAATTATGTCGTTTTGTATGATGAATTTACAGGGCATTGTGGGAGATGCTGGAGAAAGGGGAACTCCTGGACTGAAGGGGGAAACTGTAAGTCACAGATCAACCGTGGGGATATATTATTTTGTTTGATTACATTTACAACATAATAATTTTCAATTCTGATGAGTGTTTTTGTTGTGGAAACTAGGGAATTCAAGGACCTGTGGGCAGAGCTGGCACCGTAGGACCAGAGGTAATTCACTGCCCACACTCACACTGCGCATCACACCTGAGGGTTCACTTGCACTTGCAAAAATAATATGTCTCCCTAGGGCATCATTGGAGATCCAGGCTTACCTGGCAGAGATGGTGATCCAGGAATAGAGGTATTATATTCTGCTTATAATGACATGTTTATGTTGAATTTTGGAAGCAGTGCCCATTTATCATTTTACTGTAAATGTCAATTGTTCTCTACAGGCTTATCAAGGACCTCAGGGCCTCAGTGGAAAACTTGGACAAAGTGGAGCAAAGGTAACTCATTGATGTTGTTAGGTTTTGTAAATTAATGCAAAATGTGGTTATTTTGGCAGATTAATATCTGGCCATTTGTTCCTTTTACAGGGGGAGAAAGGCACCCTGGGGCCAGCAGGCGAAATGGGTCCCAGAGGGCAAACTGTAAGTTACATTTTCAGGCATTTCATTCACCAAAGACAGCACATAACACATTTTGTTTGTAAAGTAGTTTGCCATCCTAAAGGGAAATGACACAGAATAAAGCTGTAGCTTAGGTTGGTTAATAAATGTTATATCCTCTAGGGCACCAGAGGTTACAAGGGTTCTGCAGGAAAGCCAGGAAGACCTGGATTTATTGGCCCACCTGGACCCACTGTAAGTGCTCCAGATGACTTTTCTTAACTCTTCCAAACACTCGTTCATTTTTTTCGAGCTATTAAACCATGTCATCTTTTTACAGGGACATGTGGGCATGCCTGGAAAACAAGGGCCCAAGGTAATACATCTCACTCCATTACCCATTTGAGAAATAAAATGGGGGCAAAATTGCTGTTGATGGTTCAATTATAGCTGCTATTTAGGAATCATTTGCCGGGTCAATGAGCCACATAGAATTTAAGATTTACAGATGGATTCTCTTTCCAAACCAACACATTTTCCTGGTTTGGAAAGCAACCTTGCATTTAGGTAACAATGGAAGGTCCAATTAGATACTAGACAGCACTTTTTTATAATGTTATATAAACCATCCCTAATTTCGCTGCCCACTAATGTAACATAAGTTGGTAGAGTTTGAGGAAACAGTTTAAAATGTTAAATCAAAGGCTGCTCCTCAGGGCATGTTGGCTCAGTGTATTTCTGTCTCCCCATATGGGCAGGAGGTCACTAAAAGTGCTAAACTCCCCTGCAGGTCCTGCTCTTGATGTTTACAGTACATCCCACACCAATGAAAAGGACAGATATTCATACAGAAACCACTTTTTTACTGACATGAAGGAGAAAAATAAATGTATGTAACAAATAAATAAATTCAGAAGTGTTTTCAATTCAGAAACGTGACTTTAGCATATGGGTTGGTAAAGGTCTGCGTGGATGGACATATGGTATTAGAATGCATGCAGGAGATATGCTTACTGAAATTTCATAGCTCCATGACTGGCTCATCTCAGCTGTCAGCCCACAGTGAATGTGGGATGAACACTGGCCATAAATGATAGAGTAGATAGCAGTGTTACACCAGACATTATGTTTTGCCCATCTTGGACTATGAGGAGTGTTGTGTGTGTTGGGGATGGGGGGGGGACTGATTAGTGTGAATATAATGAAACAACCTCATTGCAAAAAAACATGAAAATGTTATTATGTCATTTATTAATGTTGTTTTCTTTTGACTTGTACAGGGTGAGACGGGAATCCAGGGTATTAAGAGAGTTAAAGGTGTACAGGTACTGCCTTACTTATCTTTTCCCTGTTGCTCATTCTTTACTTGTTGCTCAACATATCATTTTTTTTCTATCTTTACACCAAATTGATTGTTTTTAAAGGGAGAACAAGGAGTTAAGGGCCCAGCAGGAAAGGTGAGATTTCATACATTATACTGTATGTGTTTTTTTTCTCTTAACAATAAATGGATACAAGAATAATAAGCAAGCAAATTCTAATAAGAACAACACAAAGTTTGTACTGCTGTAACTTTACAGGATATTGTAAGTAGAAAGATAAATGCAAATATGGTGCTGCCAGCTGATTTTAAACTGAAACTCTGAACACGACCTATTGTAGACCAAGTTATCTTTTCAGCATAACTCTAGGCTCAAATTATCTCGCTAACTCATTAATCTTGCTTTCTACACCATGCAATGTGTTTAAGCCAAAATAAGAGAAACAAATGGATAAAACTGAAGACTTTTGCTACTTTACTGAGCAAAGCTGTTCTCCAATGATCACATCAAGAGCACAACCTGCAAAGAGCTCGGTGGTGACAAAAAACACTTTAATAAAACTTGCTACCATGTTTAAATGACACTTGAGAAGACTTAAGAATGAGAATGATGTTACTGGAACTGCACATTGCAACAGTTTACAAATGTCCACGGTGATGTTCCACAACACATCTGAGACACTGTTCTGTCACAGATGACACTTAAATAAAGGAAATAAAGGAACTGCTCACCAACACCCAAACTTTAGCCCAACCACAGATGGTGCAGGGAGTATCATGATTTGGGACTGTTTTTCTGCCTTACCTCTGAAAGTCTTGCAGCCATTGAGAACAATTTTACAATTTTACAATGTGAGGGCAGCATCACATAACCTGAAGCTTAGGACAATAGCCCAAACAGCACAGGAATTATGGAAAAGGGGGAGGGGAGGGGGGAAAAAAATCCCTTTTCTGATTTTGAGCGCTGATCTTGACTCAGCTGAGCTTTGGCTTGGCTTGATGAAGTTCGTTCCATCAAGAACGATCCAAGACATTTTTTTTAAAGACTTATTGTGGGAGCAATGGGCCATATTTCCTCCTTACTGTTGTTTAAGACTCATAAGCAGCTACAGGAAGTGTCTGCTGAAAGTCTTGGCTAGTAAAGTATAATGCACTGAGTGATTACTCAATGTGTTGAATAAAGACATGAAAAGTACAAATGGTTCTGTGTTATTAGTTTAGATTGTAGCTATAACTGTGATTAGAGCACATTTTATGAGTAATCAATTCAGAATTCCTGGAAATTCCAGAGGGATCGTGAACCTTTTATCAGTCACTAAAAGCTGTCATTCGCAATCAACCCAGTCCTCTAATTTAATTCAACAGGCTAGTTGTGATTAGTCGAGTCACTGAATAGAGGAGTTGTGCAGGTGTGGAGTTTTTTAACACTATAATATTTCTGCAGCTACGACGATTAGAAAATGTGATCGTCACATGATCCGAATCGTTAAATAACATTCCAAACATATTTAAAGCATCTGTGGATGTGATAAGAACAGAAGCACAAATGCACTAAAATGAATTTTGCACATTTCTCAAAGCTCTCTGCCAGATTTAATTTCTATTTTAAAACTTCCATTAAAAAATCATGTGGTTTTTTTTTAAATATATATTTATACATTATACTTGCAGTGCAAGTTTTGGGAGGTTGCAAGATTTTACTTTTTAAATGTTATTCTGTTTACACGTCTTTATTTCCTGTATTCAGTATAACATTTGTCCCTACTCCTATAACCATTCATATCACTCAGCTTGTTTTGACTAATATCTGTTTTATTATCACCACCAACATGACGCAACACAGATTTTAAGCAGTTAATGCTTTCCATAAAGCTTGCATTCATGCAGAAGTGATTACATGTTGTATCCTGACGTATGCGATTGCTCCATCCTGAATCGTGTCCTGCTGATGTTGTTAACATCCTGTTTAGGTTGGAGACAGGGGTGAGCAGGGTCCTCAGGGAGGACGAGGGAAGCGCGGCCCTGCAGGCCCACCTGGACGTTCAGGTCCTGTCGGAGTCAAGGGTGTTCGAGGTGAACTTGGACCAGATGGTTTTCAGGGGCCGCCGGGTCCCCCAGTAAGTAAAATACAAGCCTCTGATTTTTTTTTTTTTTGGCTGATGCAAATAACATTTAAATACTTACAGTATATACTAGTAATGTTTGTATTTAACTCTGTAACCGAGATGAAAAGCAGTCTCTACTATAGTTGGCACGTCATCGTTCCGTGAAAAATGGCACAGATAGAGCAGAGTAATCATTTGCTCTAGTAGTTACACTGACTGGCACATGCTGTGTTTGGTAACAGCTTTGGTGTCAAGAACACATTTAAACAGTGTCTCATTAGCCTGCAGTTAGTAGTGACTCACAGCAAGAGTTTCATTTAGTGTGGCCATAAATCCAT
>VURO01037430.1:13125-25576 GCA_015108175.1 Pelvicachromis taeniatus
CCTATATGAAAAGTTAAAAAGCCCCCGTAAGAACCGAGCCTGGTGGTTTATTGTCCCTAAAATATCGTCTTTAATTCAACCTGAAGGATCTGGCTGAACTAGTTGACCCGTATTTGAGCTCATAACCGCAGTAATAACCATGTCTTCTTCTGCTCTTCCTCTTTGAAGCGATTCACTGACTTTGGTGGCGAACGCCGTCTGAAAGACATCTTCATGCATACAGTAAAGGAGAAACCTGTCATCGAGGGGAAAGTCTTCTGCCGAGTGTGTAACCGACTGAGGTAAAGTTGCCTGTTTCCTGAAGTAGAGCGCACCTGCCTGTGTGTGTTTGCTTATTGGCCGAGGAGACGAGGAGGCGGCGCTCGGGTTCAAACGTCTTTCAACTTCATCGGTTTGTGAAGTTCAGATTATTTTTTTAAAAGACCCCGAAAAAATAATCTGAGCAGCGAGTCTGTGTCCGCATGGCATCAACGGAAAAATCCACTTTTCGCTCTGTGACGCGTCCAGCGTCCGTGAGCCGGATCACAGCGAGGGCTGTGCCGGGGTGATACCTCTCCACTGTGTCCTGGTCTGCCCTGGGATCTCCTCTGATGGGAGGAGTTCAGGAGTCCGGGCCTCCTCGGCTGGCTCTTTTCAGGGCGGTCAGGAGGCGACCGACCTGCGGTCACCACTCGCAGCCCGTCAGCAGAGGTCAGGGTCCGAATAACTGACAGACGGAAACTCCTCCACTCCCGGGCCGTGGAGGAGAACCACGGAGGTGCCGATTGTGGTCCCAGCTGACCCGGGGCTGCAGACCAACCCAGTGAGAGGTGGAGGCCATCGCTCAATGACGCCCAGATCTGCCGCCCACTGAAGGGAGCAGTGAACCGAGCTCGCTCGAGACAAGACGGGACAAGGGGCCGTCTTGTCCCTTGCCCTGCAACCACGAGCCCCCCCACCACAGTACGACAAGCCCTCTGTGACCAGGCCCAGCGTCCTGGCCTGACGAGCGGCTGGAGCCCTCGTGTCGTGCAGGTACTTTGATTAGAAGCTTAAATTCAAACCAGCGGTTAAAGGTTTCCGTCGGCGCAGACGGGTCAACAACAGCGAGAATCAAAACTCCTCCCAGTGAAGCAGTGGCGTGCACGCTGCCCGCTGAGCTCCCCGCCCCGTGTTTATGTCGAGGTTGCCCGTCGGTGTTTACCCCGCCGAGGGTAAAACCGGCCACGCTGAGCTTTAAAGTGGATTTTCCCGTTAGCGGTGCGTCACGCGTTCTCCGTCCTGGTTATTGTGGCTCAAACTGAAATGATGTCGAAAGTGAACCCGGAGGCCTGACAACAGAATCGACCTTTATGGATTCGGCTTCCGTTGTACGTTTTATGTCGTTCAGACTTTAAGAAATCACCTGGAAAAATACAAAAAGTGTAAAGTCTGCTGTGGGTCTCTTTCCAGCGCTGCGTCTTTATTTAAACATCGTAGAAACAGAATGGCACTGATCCGCCGCATCGGAGCGGTTTGAAAACCTCGTCTTCAGAGGGCCCCGGTGTTTCCGATCCGCCGTTATTCTGAAAAAAGTCCTTTGAGTAAAGAGAAAGCCATGCGAGGTCTGACCTCTGAGAAATGTCGTGGACTTCTGTCTTTATACAAACGCTGAGTTCTTTTTTTTTCTGTATGAAAAACTGAGTAAAAGCCGAGTCAGAGTAAAAGCTTGTGGTTTGTACAGAAGCAGAGCTGAATCGCGGGGCCGTGCGGTCCCCGGCAGACTAAATCCACACGCTCCGTCACGCCGATTCTCAGCTGCACCGCGACCCAAAGCTCGCTCCGAGGCTCCAACCCGCCGTTCGACAAGCAAACGTCCATCTGAGCTTCCCGCGGCCGTCTTTGGGTCCCGAACTGCCAACTGAGAAACGTCCTCCGTCATCTCTGCGCGGGGGGAGCAACGATAAACCTGAGGGAGGAGAAGAGCGGCGGGTAAGTACGGCGAGAAAGACGCCGGGTCAGCACATAAAACAACAGCATCACACGGGGGTGACTCAGGTAGTCGACCCCGGGTTAGCTAAAATCACTTTCAAGTTTGCAGCACCTGACCAATCAGAATCATGGACGTGCCTCCTGGGCACCGGACCTCAGGTTCTCTGACCGACTACAGGAGGTCGGCACATCCTGTAAACACGGCCTCGCCCCGGATTCATCTCAAAGCTCTGACATCACAAAGTGGCGCACACGCCCAAAAGGTTCTGCATGACCGTGTCATATAGTCCGTCTGCTGTTAACGACCGGCTACAGGAATAAAGTTGTGCAGCAGGACCGGCCTGCTACTACAGCGTCTGATTGGTTGATCTGAGCACGTATGTCAAACAAGCGGCTGCTCACGGTGTGCGGAACGTTCCTGGTTTCAGGAATAAAACTTCAAACATTCCTCACCTGTCTGCTCACGTCTGCTCCTCTGCCTGAGGCTGTGATTGGCTCAAACCTTCAGATCCTTCCTGGATCTCTTCACCCGCCTCCTCCTCCTCCGCATCCTTCTCCGCCTCCTCTGCATCCTTCTCCGCCTCCTCTGCATCCTTCTCCTCCTCCTCCGCATCCTTCTCCTCCTCTCCCTCCACGCAGTCGTCATCCGATTCCTCCTCGCCTTGTTCTTTCACCTCCATCTCTTCCTCGCTGTCTGCGTGCTCTGCCACCGCTGCCTCCTCCTCTTCCTCCTCCTCTTCCTCCTCCACCTCCTCTTCTTCCTCCGCCTCCTCGTCACTGAAGAGCTCCGTGCCCTCCTCCGCCCTCCTGGCGGTCTCGGAGAACCAGTCTCTGACCTGCTCATAGCTCATGCTGGACTTTGCCACCAGCTCGTCCAGGTCCTTCTCGCTCAGGGCTCGGTGTTTGAGGTAGTACTCCTTCAAAAACGCCTTCCCGGACTTCACCTGCAGGAGGAACAAGAACCACCTTCAGTCACAATGCCCACATTTATAATCCCGTGTTTGCTACCTAATGGCTCCAGGAGAGGCTGAAGCGTGACATGTGGAGGAGCTGGGAATCGAACCAGCGACCTGCTAAAATCCAGCTCGCTCCTCCCCAAGAAGGAAATTAAAAAAATAAAGAAAATAATAATAAAAACGTAATGGGCACCTTGATGGCGCCGTCACTGCCCTGTGGAGAGCGCTTGCAGGGATACGGCCGGCGCGTCCTCCTGGACCAACCACGGAAACGCTTCCTGGACTTCTTCTGGGTCTTTGCGCCGCCGTTCAACGCCTCATCCACCTGGAACCAAGAAAAAGGCTGATGTTACGGCGAGAACGTTCAGTGTGGCGTTTGTGTTACCAGGCGGTGTCTGCGTGCGCACCTTCCCGCTCTGGTAGAGGTAGTACCACTTCAGGTTGCTGTTCTTGCAGGCGTAGCGCGTGTCTCCAAACCAGTTTACGATGTACGTCCTCGGCAGCCCGCTCTCCTTCGCCATCTGGTCGTACTCCTCAGACGTCGGCCACTGCGAGTGGACGAAGGCCTTCTTCAGGATGTGGAGCTGCTCTGGCGTCTTCTTCACCAACTTCCTGCTGATGGGCGGCGTGCCCTGTCGTTCCTGAGCCGAGGAAGACGGCGCGGCGGCGGCCTGTTTTGGCTTCTCGCCGTCCCCTTCTGCATCGCTGTCCTTCAGCTGACCCGCCGACGACATCTTCCTCCTCTCCGTGAACCAGGCGTCCACCTCGCGCCTCGTCAGCTTCGTCTCCGCCCGCAGCCGGCTCAGCTCCTCGTCTGAGGGCGTGTCCAACTTCTGGAAGCTGGCCTCCAGCACGAGCAGCTGCTCCGGAGTCTTTTCCTTAAACTTCTGTGGCGTGAAGTCGGGGAAGGCGTGACGGAATTTGACGCGAAGGTCGTTGGAGGACCCAGCTGAGCCCGGAGCGCCGGCCGAGGTAGGCGAGCAGTCGCTGGCGTCGTCGCTGGAGTCGATGACGATAGTGGCGGTGTTGTCGCCGTTGTTGCTGTCGTTGATGCTGACACCGCTGCTGCCGCTGTTGCTCCTTCCTCCTCGGCCGCTGCCCGCCGCGGCTCTGCCAGGCGTGGCCTCCCTCAGGAGCAGGCTGTGGTGGTCCTTGGAGTTCCTCTGGTTGTAGCGCGTGTCGCTGAACCACTTCTTTATCGCTCGCTTGGAGAGTTTGGTGACTTGCATGAGGCGCGAGATCTCCGCCTCGGTGGCAAACTGCCGCCGGCTGTAGCTCGCCTTCAGCTCTGCCAGCTGCTCTTTGGACTTCTTCGGCTTGCTAGCTGTCGAGTCCAGACCGAGCGACGCGCTGGCTGACGAACACGACATCTCGGCATTCGATTCGGACGCCGACGCCTCGGCGGCTTTGGGCTGGCCGCCGGGGACGCCCGCGACCGTCAACGTGATGGGAGAGGCGACAGGGACCGCGCCGCTGTTCCCGGCCACCTGGGTGAGGACCAGGCCCGGCTGCCCGACGATCTGACACGTCTGGAAGATGTTCTGCAGGCCGTTCGTGGTGGCGGCGATGTTAGCGGGGATGACGGTGATGGTCTGAGGGACGGTCTGCACTGTGCCGTTAAACTTCTTCCTCCGCGCCTCCTCCACCTGCAGAGAAGATCAGCAGAAGGTCAAAGGTGAGGCGTGACATCACCAACTCTTAAAAGCAGCTCGACTGTCAAAAGAACGGGAGATTCATCGAGTGTGCACTTCATCGCCGCATATTACAGCAGTGACGCACATCTGTGGTCGGTGTGGACGGCTCGTCGCTGACATCTGCTGAGTTTCATGCCAACAGCACCTTCACACACTTCTTTAGTCTTACTGACCACTCAAGGTCAGCAGCTGATTGCATTAAAGGCGCTGCACACCTTTAACAGGCGTCAAGCACGCTTAGCGAGTCCTTTCATCATCTGTTGTTGCTTTACTCCATGCTCTTATTTTGAAAGTTCAGCCACTGGGTGCTGCTTCGGAGGTCACTGATGTCATTCAGCTGCTCTGTTCTCCATCCTGGAGCAATCCTGGTTCTGCCATCACTTCCTGTTTGGCTCGTTTTCCCCTGTCTTGTATTTTAAAAGCAGGAATTAGATTTTGGGGATCCTTGATTTTAACAGCAGGCCACAGTGTTAAAACAGTTTCCTTATAATAAAGCTGTTGCTCTGTGTCCTGTACTGTGCAGGATGTGAAGCACCCTGTCAGGACGAACTCGGGCTTTAACGAGGCGTTTCTGAACCACAGGACTGTGACCGTTATAGTTCTTAAAGCGACGGCAGTTATTTTTAGATGCTGCATGAAGATGTTTCTGAGAACCAGAGGAAGTGTTCCTGCCTCAGGCTTCCTCACAGCCACAGACTCATTCTGCATCCACCAAACAACCAGAACGACTTCCTGTCAGGAAACTGAACAACAATCATCATCATCATCTTCTGACCGGGGGTCACGTGACCAGCCTATAAGAAGCTGTTTTATGACGCGACCTGGTGAACGAGTCTGCAGCAGTCATTAACACTAATTAACCGCAGTTATTAAAAACTTTTTGAATGACCCAGAAAGAAGTTTTTAAAAATAAAAGTTAAGGGTGAAGTTTCTACTCGCACCTGTGATACCTGACATAATCAGCAGCTGGTCGATACCTGAGCTTCTTAAACATCTCAGAGTGAATCGGAGCGATTCGTCCTGGTCCAGGAGTAAATCTGCCCGGTAACAGCAGATAACTCTGAGGTAAAGACAATTATTTAAACAGAACTTTATCAAACTCCATGCAGTCAGAGGACTGTGTGCTACGAGCTGCTGCAGGGGAGGAGACGTGTCTGCTGACGCTGGACCTTCACTGTGGGCGGGGCTTATCTGTTATTTGGGTTTCTGTTGTTTAAAGACGGCGACTCCCTGTCGGCTGATCCGCGCTGCGGCGTCACCCACTGAAGGCCCACCTGAGCCTGGAAACACCTGACAGTGACTTTTAAGGGCTACACATGAGCCGCACCTTTAAAAGCACGCCATTTAATCACGGTGTCATTTTACCACGTTGATCTGTGAAGGACACGCACGCTGATGCTGGCTGCAGGACCTGGACACGTGGAAACAAACTGCTCCACAGCCTCTGCCGTCCTCCTGTGGGACCGGCTGCCTCGTGTGAGACTCGCCCGTCAGGCCGCTCACACACAAACTCAGGATATTTGATCAAATCAGAGCCGGCGGCGGCGGCGGCTCTCGCGCGGTAACCACAACAACACCAGATGTTACGAGAAGTGTAACGGCAGCCGGTCAGTGTGTGTGTGTGTGAGAGCATCTGCTGAAGCACCGACCTCCTCCGGCGTCCAGCTGACTCCGTGTTTGAGCCTCTGAGCAGAAAACCACACTTTGATCTGCTCCTCGCTGAACTTGGTCTGCGACGACAGGCCCGTGATCTCCGACACCGAGGGATACGGAAACCTGCGACACAGAAGCACACACACCGAAACAGCAGCACGTCAGCGCGCTGGACCCTCCACCCGTCCCTGCTACCATCCACCCTCGGCCCAGCGTGCCGCTGCAGCGACCGGCCGGCCGGCTGCGTTCTCGCGATGTTAGGTAAGTATGTCAGGTTACCTGTTGTAGGCGCTGACCAGCAGGACGTTGTTGTCCATGGCTGCGTTGTAGGTGGGGATGCTGCTGATGGGGATGAGGAGCTGCGTTTGCGTGCTGTTCTGCTGGCTCTGCAGGGCGGACAGAACCTGCGCCAGCGTCCCCGGAGGCAGCACGCCGCCGCCGGTGGTGGCGCCGCCTTTGATCTGCAGCACGTTGGGGCTGTTCACCACGATGCTCTGCGGCACAGCCTGCACCTGCAGCGGCGCCGTGACGGGGATGATGCGAGGGACGACTGCAGCGGGGACCGTCGGGGCGGGCGACAGCGCAGGCGGCTCCTTGTCGTCGTCCTCGTCGTCGCTTTCCACTTTGATGACGTCGTCGACGGCCATCTTGTGCGAGGCGGTGAACTTCTTGGGCTCGGCTCGGCTCTTGTTCCTCATGATGGGCGTCTTGCTGAAGGCGATGCCTCTGCGCGCCGTCTCCTCCGCCTCGTCGTCCTCCACTTTGACGAAGCTGCCGTCGAAGGTCAGGTCGTTCACCGTCTGCTGGAAGATGGTCTCGTTGTTGCGCTTCACCATCGTCCGCGTGAAGTTGTCCTCGCCCGGGTGCAGCCGAGCGTTGTGGGCCAGCAGCGTGTCGTAGCTAAAAGCAGAGGATCATGGGTAAATAGCATTTCACAGCCACATGCAGCTTCAGTGTTTACAGATGAGAAAATAAGACGTCAGCAGACGAGCCCAGTAACACAAGCCCCCGCCTGAGCTGGGCACGCGTTCACGCCACGATCCTTTAAAGTTTATTCAAAATGAATGTTGTGACGTTTTCTCCAGATCAAACATGTCTGCTCCTCTTCGTCAGACGCACAGCTGGAGGTATCCAACTGAAACTGTGAGAAATCCCACCGTGCTGATGTTGCAGGTCACTTTAAATCCTGACACGTGGACTTAAATTTAGTCGGAGTTTCGTTTGTTCGCCCTGAAATTAGACTTGAAACAAGTCAATGAATCCCCAAATCGCATCGCGCCCACGACCCTGCGACCGCCTGAGCAGGAGCGAGTAAACCAGCGACTTCCTGGGTTCGTCCCTCACCTGTCCGTGTGGTCTCTCGCTCTCTGCTCAGTCATCTGATGTTATTTTGATTTCTTTGGTCTTTATTGAGATTAAAAACCTTTCTGCTGGTGCGTTTCTGAATGAAAGCTAACCCTAACCCCGCTCTGCTGGTGTTTTTGTGTCTGAAGATGATGACCTTTGACACGTGTTGGTGTATTGGGTGTTATCAGTTATCTAACCTGCCTTCAGGGCCTCCATCTGGACTTTTAGGGCTCATGTATGTATTATTGTAGGGGCTACCTGACAATGTAAAGCGCCTTGAGGCGACTGTTGTTGTGATTTGGCGCTGTGTAAATAAAATTGAATTGAATTGAATAATCTTTCATGTTTCCTTCTAAACAAACGCACTTCCTGTCAGGCGGTGTGAGCGTGGTACCTCTTGGTGTGGTAGTCACACTCCATGCAGACATAGGAGGTGTTGAGGACGACGTCGGGGTGCTCCGTGTCAACGTGCATGGTGAACAGGTTGAGCTCCGACGTCTGGAAGCTGCAGTATTTGCACTCGTAGCCTCCCTCCGCTGCGTTCAAGTCCAGGTAGGCGTCCGACACCGCGGCGTCGCACCTGCCGTCGGCCTCCTCGCCTCGCTCCTCCAGCGGGCCGGAAGCCTCCGAGGAGACGGTAGCCGCGCCGTTGCTGTCCTCTGGATCCGCCGTGCCCGTCACGTCCTCCATGTCCTGGTCCGAGTCCACAGTTTCTCGGGGAGGAACCATGCAGGGAATGGTGGACTTCCTCCTGCTCGCCATCCTGAGTTTGGGTGAGCGCTGCGATTAGCCGAGTGTTGGAGCCGACTCAGTTCAAGCCGTCCTGTCGTGGCTCCATAAAGAAGGCGGTCACCAGTCGAAATGTTCCCTGTGTCGTCTTTAAACCCTGCAGCACAGAAAAGCATCATTAGTCACAGGAAATCTCCACGATCACGCTACCTGTTCTCTAAGATCACACGTCAGCAGGTACATGATCACGGGTCGCTCCACCTTCATCCTACGGCGTCATCCTCCTTCACCGCTCGCGTCTGACAGTGATGTCACACGTTTTTAAACGAACCGCGCCATCGATGAATCCTTCCCATGATTGCTTGATCACAACCAAAACCAAACCACTATTATTCTGCTCAGGATCGTAAAGTCAACGGTTCATTTGTTTACAACTCATGCAATACAAAAGTGCTTTTACAGGAAAAAAGATGGAGGGCGACAGCCTGTTATTCAGTGGGGAGTTTGTGGGGGAGCAACTGCTCGTGGTAGCCACGGGGCCGCAACGACGGCAACAAGAACAGTGTCTCGCTACAGAAAACCAGACACACACTCACAAAACAACAAATAATCTTTCTGTTGTAGGGCAGGAAGACGCCACCAGAGGGCAGGATGTTGTCCTGTAAGCTATGGTGAAAAAGTACGGCCAGCATACGCTAACATCATCTGTCCAACTTTCCAAACTGCTGGATTACATCATCCAATGAGGCGAGACTGCCTGGTCGTGACGGTTGAGTGTGTAAGCCCACAGTGAACCCTACACGATGACAGCAATAATTACTAAAACGAGTATTTTGGGCAAAAACAGCAAATGTATAAAAGCTAAACAGTTTAGTCACACAATCCTTCATAACTAGGGCTACAGTAACTTTGGTGGATGATCACAGGATCCTTTCCATGACACATTTAACTTCATCCTAAACTCTTTGTCATTATGCTGTCATATAACACATCGGGCGTCACCGACCATGTTTCTATTAAGCCTTAATTAACCCGCTGTCGCCCCATACAAACAAACACAGAGGTGTTGAAGCGCCCTTGGTTGGATCTCTCCACAGCTGCTTTCTGCAGTTTGGTTTATTCAGAAGTTGCAGGTAGTCCCAGTTTTGGTTTAATTAGTTGTTTACCAACATCGCTGAAAGGGGAGGGGCCTGAGTCAGCATCAGCTGCTGGCTTGCTCTTCTTCTCTTGACTTTGTTTGGGTAGAAAAATGGTGACACCTCAGAATTCGGTTTCCTTTGAGCCGTGGATTTTGATGCGATAACGCAGAGTATTTTAAAACCAGACATGCTTTTAAATGCTGTAAACAAAACAACATGATGATGCTGTGGCTGTGTGGGGGATGATCACGGGATCCTTTCCATGAGTAAAGAAGCTCCATCATAACAACGCTGATCACTACACCTCACTGTGAAACTTCAGGGCAATATAAGCGAATGAAAGAGCGCCCTGGAGATACGTCTGCTACAGTGGCAGACCTAAATAAACTTTTACTACAATATGTCCTAATTTTATACTGTACTGCATTTCTGAGGTAAATATTTGCACTTGTTGCTGCCCTACTTTTACTGTAGCCTCTACTTAATTAAGTCTGTGCTTTCCAATAACCTGATGTGTGCCTTTGTAACAGCTGTAAACAGCCGACACCTTTAGATCAGGATCATTGATTAGTCCAGAGTCCTCTTTTGTTCTCTTATTAATCATCGTAGGATCCCTGGTGACCCTTCAGAGGGGCCCAGGCCTCAGTTTGGGGACCGGGTTACTAACCGTTAACAGTACTACTTCAGAGATACATTTACTGTAGGGAAAGGACTTCTGCTCAGCGCTGAATGCAGTACTCTTGCTCTCAGTACCTTGCCTCGACGGTCTGTGGGCTCGGTGTGTACTCTGTGTACTTCCTGCCCAGCACACACACACAAACATGTTAGAGCTCCACGAAGGTGTCCCCGTCCTCTCTGAACATCCTCCCCGCTAACGTTAGCTAGCCCAGACCCTCCGCCGCTGGCTGCGGACAGCAGGCTGCAGCTGACACCGCTAACAGCCTGCTGAGAGCCCGGGTGTGTTTACCTGTACAGTCGGTTTCCGTTTTCCTGCATGTCGGAGCGAACAGTTAGCTGTAGCCGTGTCTGTTGATACGCAGTCTTCCGCCTTTTGCTTGATTTCACCGCGGCTCCCATCTGCTTCAGCTGGACACAGAGCCGCTACAGCGGCCGGGATCACGTTAACTACCACCGGCTAGCTCCGGTTTGTGTCGGCCGCCGCTCCGACTCGCATCGCTCGCTGTCCCGCTTTGTTAATGAGACGCTCCGTTTAAGGGAAAAGGCTCCGATAGTTCACCGAATGCGACGATGGCCATTTTTCATACCGCCACTACAAGCGAGCAACGGTCGAGAAATGCATCCGGTTTGAGCTTTTCACAATAAGAGCATCAACACAAACACGAGAAACTCCAGTAACGCGCGTGTGTGTGTGTGTCACTGTATGTAACTCACACACTCTCATTGGTCTGTAGTTAAAGTCAACAAGAGCGAGGAAACTCATTTACATACGTTTAATTACAGTTACATGTCATAAAACCTACAACCTGCTGTAGGTTTTATTGGCATATTTGTAATGCCATTACAAATACTTTCTTTAAAATGATCTAATATTATTTTTTACTTTGAATTTCAGTAAGTGTAATCATAATATTTAAGATGTAAACATACTAAATATGTATGTGTGGAATAGGGGCAGCTGAGGTGGTACAGCGGGTGACCTGTCCAGGTGCACCCCGTCTCTCGCCCTGTGGTCACCGGGAGAGGCTCCGGCCCTGGATGATGCGTTCAGTGTTTCGTATTCTGGGATGTGGGATCTATATGTGTAAGCCCAATATAGATGTAAAGAAAAAAAGTATTTAAATAAAAGCTGATGATCACTTATCAGCACACTCAGCTCGCCGTGGCATCGACAAACAACCGCTAACAATGTATAAAAGTACCTCATGAAAGAAAACCAAATATTTCTAACTTTATCACTGGTTTGTGAATTATTTTCAAATATATGATGAACTAATGATTAAGCTTTGATTAGAATAGAATAAAAGTAAAATGCAGCTATTTGTGGCTCAGCTGCAGAATAATCTCGGGGATAATTTAATGACATCTTTGAACTGTTCTATTTGATGAAACATCTCTGAGTGAGTTAAACTCGGCCGGATGCTTTAGGTCGCCATCGAGCGTCTGGATACTTGAGTCTGGACGTCTGATCACTCTTTCTTGGTACCGTTGTCTTGTCAGAGCAGCATAGAGGACGGGCCTTTATTTTGAAGAAACCTCCGTAAAGCGGAAGCGTCCGTCAGCGTGCTGAAGTCCGTGGCTGTGTCCATATATGCGTACTTGTGTGTACTTGCGTTCTCGCGGACTCGTTATACGTCATCAGTCGGAGACAAGTACTGTCCTAATTCAAAGTACGCATCAAGCCGAGAATGCGAAAAGTTCCGGGATGTGTTCTCGCTCCGCACGTGTGGACTTGGTGGAGCCAAATAACCCGTCATGCATTTCGCGAGACCAGCCCGGTCACGTTCACATGACCTGTGACATCATCGAGTACGCTGGTGTTCCAATTGCACATCTCGGCAAGTCCGTACTTGCGTTCTCGGCAACGCAAGGGAGTACAAACTGGCCGAGAACGCGAGTCCGGACTCAAGTACTTGCGATTGAGAAACAGCCTGTGTCTCAATATGCGTACCTGTGTGTACTTGCGTTCTCGCGGACTCGTTATACGTCATCAGTCGGAGACAAGTACTGTCCCAAATCAAAGTACGCATCAAGCCGAGAACGCGAAAAGTTCCCGGATGTGGTCTCGCTCCGCACGTTTTATCGAGCATGCGTCGGTGGTGACTTGTGTGGACTTGGTGGAGCCAAATAACCCGTCATGTATTTCGCGAGACCAGCCCGGTCACGTTCACATGACCTGTGACATCATCGAGTACGCTGGTGTTCCAATTGCACATCTCGGCAAGTCCGTACTCGCGTTCTCGGCAAGTCCGGTCTTGCCGAGAACGCAAGGAAGAACCGACTGACGAGAACGCGAGTCCGGACT
>VURO01037432.1:0-10198 GCA_015108175.1 Pelvicachromis taeniatus
CACACACACCTACACACACACACACACCTACACACACACATGCATACACCCACACACACACACCTACACACACACATGCATACACCCACACACACACACACCTACACACATAGACCTACACACACACACACACACACACACACCTACACACATAGACCTACACACACACACACACACACACCTACACACACGTGCATACACCCACAGATTTGGGCCAGGCTCATTAGAGATGTGAAGGAGAAAATGAAGCCAGGAGGGACTTGATGCAGATTGGCACGCCGCTGCTCTCAGGCAATCAGCAGCAAGCCTCCTCCTCGCCCGACAACTGTCGTCCTGTGGTCACGAAAGGGCAAGAAGGGAGAGCGAGAGAAGCTCATCACAGCGTTTGCTGGATTCCCCCACCCCCCACTCGAGGAGGTCCTTCATTTAGTAGTCCCTTTCATTAATGTTTCTCTGTCATTTTCCCTCTCTCTCTCCTTCTACTTCAAAGGTACGAGCGAGCGAGTTGTAAGAAGCAGAAGAAGAAGAAGCAGCAGCTGAAGATATGAGGCTAAAAAGGTTTTGAAAACAACCCAGCGGTAAGTGGCCCACAAATTTGTGCTCAGTGCGCCGCCATGTTAGCTGGAACCATTATGTTTTTTCCCGCCGCGGCCTCGCTGGTTTGACACTGGTGGGCACACGCTCGTGCGACAGTCACGTGTCCCACTGCCTTCCTACTCCTGCTGCTTTTACATACCGCTCTGTGACAGTCACAGTGTCCCATGATCCCACCTGAGTGAGCGCTTCCCCCTCGTGACACTTTGTAACCACTGCACAAGCACACATTGTAGTGTGCTGGTGCCACATTGTTACCTGTGATCTGAAATAACAATTATCACTCACACAGTAAGGCTACGGCAAATTAACTTAACGGCCTAATTGAAAAAGATAATGGGCAATTTTTTGTTGTTGTTGTCTCTAATAGATAACCAATCAGAGCGTAGGAAGCAGTTTATCAACACTATAGGATATCTAATGATGTTTAATTAAGCGAATGGCAGCGCACTACTGCCTGTTTCTTTTGCACACAGTCACACGTACAAGTGCAAGTTTATTGAAGTTTGGTTCAAAGTCCAACTCCAGTGTTTTTGTCTCCACGTCCTAATGACACAATAAGCTGTCACCTTCCTTGACGCTGTGGGTGCAGCTCATCCATCCCTGCTGACAGCCGTGCTCAGGCTGAGAGAGATATCATCTAGCTGTCAGCGCAGACTGGCACCAGGAGCTCCTCCTGCACTCCTTTCATTCAGCAAACGGCACAGGTGACTTTCAGGTCTGAGAGCTATCGCGCATCAGTTTGGACATGTAATGTGCCCTCCTGAATGGGCTGTAGTCGCAGGCTCAGCCGCTGCTCCGCTTTGCTGCAGAGTTCATCTGAAAGGCTTTGTGCATGCACTTCTCAGTGAAGCTTATCTTTCTACTGTATACAGTTGTTGGAGTTTCCTTATAAACGCCTTAAGATTTCATCCCCAACACCCTTTAATTAAAGGTAATGCCTGCATTTAATTCTAATTCCATAATTTTCTCATCCAAATCCAATTCATTTATAAAGCACATTTAAAAACAAGAGGTTTGCCCAAAGTGCTGTACAGAAGCTAAGGGATAAAACACAGAGACACAAACATTAAAACCCATAATAAGCACGATACCACATAAAACTCACAGCGATCTAAAAGCTATCGAGTTTTCTTAAAAACAGCACGCGAAGACGCCCGCCTAATATTTAAAGTCAAGTCAACTTTATTGTCAAATGTGCTGAACATGCACGACATACAGCACAGAGGAAATATCGGTGCGCACTGACCCACGGTGCCAACAAGCAATACAATCAATCGAGGTAGAAATAAAACAGGAGAGCAACACAGTGAAACAGTGAAGACAACAATATAAACAGAATAGATAAATAAATAAACTGATTAAAGAAAAAACACAAGCACTGTGTGTTCAGACACTATAATGATATAAATACACAAACAGCTGTTAGGATGAGAAATGGGCGAGATGAAGATCAGGTGAGCTGTGCGCTCGCTGGGGTCAGTATGTTAGTCACTGTATGTTACAGTGATGAGCTGTGTGTATGAATGTATGCATGTGTGTGGGTGTGTGTGTGTGTATGTGTGTGTGAGTGAGTAGTCTGTAGGAGGGGCAGAACAGGGAGGGAGTTGAGCCTCCTGACTGCCTGGTGACAGAAACTGTTCCTGAGCTGCTGGTTTTGGCCCGGAGACTCTTCAGTCTCCTCCCCGACGGCAGCAGGCTGGTCAGGATGTTCTCGATGGAGCCTCTGTAGGACGTGTGCACGATGGCGGTCGGGGCTCCAGGCGCTGTTGGGCTTTTTTGGCCAGTGATGCGGGGTTGTTGCTCCAGGACCGGTCTTCAGAGACGTGCACACCCAGAAACTTAAAGGCAGCGCATTCCAAAGTTTGGGGGCCATAATTGAAAAGGCTCGTTCTCCTCTGTGTTTAAGCCTAAATTTAGGGACGACCAACAACAGCTGATCAGCTGATCTGAGGGTGCGTGAAGGGATATAGTAACTCAGAAAGGTACTGGGGCGCGAGACCATCACGGCATTTATAAACCAACGTCAAAACCTTGAAATGAATTCTGTCATGCACAGGAAGCCAGGGTGGGTGCTACATGGTCATACCTGGGGGCACCAGTCAAAAGGCGGGCAGCAGCATTTTGAACGCGCTGACGCCGTGAAAGGGAGCGAGATTCTTCTTACACGATGTCTCTGAAGGAAATTAGGATTATTGTGATCGCACAGTTGTCAAAAACACAGAGTGGCTGGAAAAACAAGAGCACACTGAGCAACGAGGAAGTCACCAATAAGTCGCTCTCCCCACAGCGGCAGGCCTCCATTCTTTCCCTGATATGAACTTCTTACAAACGGTTACAGTATATTTAAAAGAGTGAACATTAGGCTGTCTTTACATCCTGCTCGTGGGCTGTAATATCACCACTGATTGAGTTCGACACGATCCACCCACCCTGTGTCTCAGGATGTTCATATTATCCATTCAAATATTACAGCAGCAGGAAAAATAAAAGGTCCCCCAGCTTAGTTATGAAGCTCCCTCAGCTCCGCTGCTCCAGTCGGGGGATAGTTTCATTTCCAGTTGATAGAGCTGATGTAGGTGACTCCGCAGACATTACATACGCTGCACGCCACACTCTTATTTCCATATCATCGCCTGATTATTAGTGCTGCTGGCAGAGCAGAGGGCATGCAGAAACTGTCAATGAATATGGACGAATGTTTGTCCGAGCACATGCGAGCCCAGACATGACCCTGGTCATGTGCACGGGGACCCCTGCTTCTCGTCACCTTGCTGCCGGAGGCCACCGGCCTCATGAACAGCTGTATTTGGTATAGTGAACCACGATGACGGTGACGTCTGGCTGCCCTGCTTCGTTCGACTGCACAAAAGGTTTGGGAGGCACATCTGGACCCCCCACTGTGGGTTCAACAAGCTGGAAATCGAGAGTGTGAAAAGATTGTGTGTCGACGTTGGAGCCTCTGATGTGCCGCCTGACTGTGCCATTTACACGTCAGCAGGACCAAAACGCTACTTTAAAACGTGTCCTCGGTGAATTTGGAGAAAAAAGAAATGGTATTAATCCACATGACCACGTGGTTGCCATGGCGTTTCCTGATCATTCAGCACCTCTCTGTCAGTGAAATAAGAACTTTTATCGTCTCCTATGATTTTCATGATTTTTTAGTCCAGTTTATGCTTAAGTTTTGATAATGAGAAGCTTAATTCAGAATATAATGAGTGTATGAGTTTGTTTGTGTTAACACTGGCTGCAGCTCCATCACTTAGACTTTTCTCTCATCGCCATAATGCTGACTGTCGCGGGTTTTCTTTTAACCCAACGCTAAAGAGAAATGCTCAGCCTGTAGAGGAGCTGCTGATGCTCTTCCTCATGTTTCAGCGCCCTGCATCAGCCATGCCTTCATGTAGCTACATGCAGCTACATGAAGGCATGAGTCACACGTGGAGTCCAGTCAAGATGCTGACATTTATAACCTCCTGTAATGTGTTCTCATCATCGATTATTCACAGTCAGTTTAAAAGACTGGAGGCATCAATGAAACTGGGGAAAAACAAGCAGCAGCGTTACACGTATGTCCAGTAACATACGTGTAATCTGCATTTCAGGCTGAAATGAAGATTACACGTATGTCCAGTAACATACGTGTAATCTTCATTTCAGGCTGAAATGAAGTGGGAGAAGGTTGAGTTTCTTCCAGTGTTGATGACTGGAAAGTGTTCACATAAGAAATAACACCGTATTTCTTGTGTGATTTTCTTTCTGAATGAGTAAATAAATCATGTGGTGCATGTTGTGGTGCACTAATATGGAGGTAGGGAAACAGGTAGCCATGCTAATATGGAGGTAGGGAAACAGGTAGCCATGCTAATATGGAGGTAGGGAAACAGGTAGCCATGCTAATATGGAGGTAGGGAAACAGGTAGCCATGCTAATATGGAGGTAGGGAAACAGGTAGCCATGCTAATATGGAGGTAGGGAAACAGGTAGCCATGCTAATATGGAGGTAGGGAAACAGGTAGCCATGCTAATATGGAGGTAGGGAAACAGGTAGCCATGCTAATATGGAGGTAGGGAAACAGGTAGCCATGCTAATATGGAGGTAGGGGAACAGGTAGCCATGCTAATATGGAGGTAGGGGAACAGGATGTTCAGAGGAGAGCAGCTCTGCTCACGAGTCATTTCCTGCTGCCAGCTTTTCAGTTATGACACTGCTGAGCACGAGGATGCTGCACTTTCCTATTAACATTGTCATAACTAAAAATAACACCTTAAACTGCAGAGAAATCCCCAAAGTGAAGATTCAGTTATGAAACTCAAATGGTTTTAGATTTTACTGACTGAAATTTGACTATTATTGCTGCTCATTTTGCTCCTTCTAGTCTTGTTAGTGCATTAATGTAAGTACATGACGGGCCTGGATTCACGTTTACAGTCACAGTACTACATGCTACAAAGTAACTGCAAATATAAAGGTTGACGACTGCTGTGAGAAACCAGGACAATGACTGGCATGTCCCACACCACGTCTCATGTTTAAGCCTCCAGGGGGGGGAAATGTCTTTAAAAAGCCAAAGCCATTACAATAACTTTTATTTAGCCTAGTAAGCATCTAATTGGACAAAATAGCTATTTGTTTTCACAGCCGCAAGACACTTGAGTTTGATTTAATTTGAGCAAACATGGGCAGTGCGGGCCACCAGTGGGGCCACTTTGGCTAAAACTGCATGATTAACAGCAGCGATTTGCCCAAATTGGATGCTGTCGTTTAATGTTTGACATCTACTTCAGTTCACTGTTTTAAGTGTTGCGGTAATGCCTCGGCTGTGTTGCTGAATCAGTGGCCTTCCTCAGCAGGAGGGCGATGTGAGTGTACCTGAATTGGACAAATCCATAAGGCCTTTGCACCTGAGTGAACAGGCAGCAGCAACTGTTGGCTGAGCTTTAAAGACAGTTTTGATGAAAAGAGAGCAGCAGCTCTTAAGTGGCTCCTGGATGTTAGCGGCACAATTAAACCGAGCTCTGCTAATCTTTACAGCTGGCGTCAGAGCACTGTGTTCTCTCCGAGCATGGCACTGGTAGCCTGACGGGCTGGATAATGTGCCCTTCTGCCACCATCCTTGTCACAGCAGTGCCTTTGCTACACACTTACTGTACGAGCAACAAGCCTAATATACATCATAAAGAGGGGGCCAAAAACTGCGCTGATGAATTAGCATTATTCAATTCTATACGCTCCAGTTATTTGTTGCGGCATTTAAAGAAATGTAAATTGACCTCGAGTTTTTTAGGCAATGAATCTGATTATGCTGGCACGTGTAATTTCATGCTATGTGGAAATGAAGGATTTTGACTAAATATTCTCAGAGTGATGATGTGAAACGATGCAGTGTGCTGCATTTTAATAAAGGTCCTCTCTGGAAATCCTTAATGGTTTCGTCCATCGCTCAGTCATCAGCGCCGTCACCAGTCCGGGCCACCTGTTACGCAGCATGTCGCACGTCCACAGTGGCTTTGAACCCACACACACTCAAAACTTAAGTGTCTCTCGCCATTTGACAAAATGTGTAACCAAACTTTAAGGAAGCTGATGGAAGAGAACAAGCAACCTGCTGATACGTCCGGATATGAAACAAAGAAACTATATAATTTAGGGTGGGGATGGAGAGATGCTATCTAGGTCTATTTATGCAGCCATAGCTCTGTTGCCCCAGGACATAGAGCCTAATCCAGAGGAGTGCGAGTGAATGGGACTGTGGCTCGGTCTTGCCAGACCTACTTAGGTTCTGGTTGAGAGCACAGTGCTGTGTGGGCGAATCTATTCTGTCCTAGGCAGGGCACAGCGTAAACATTGCCCAGGGAATGCAGGCATGCAGGCAGTCAAGCGGACCAGAGTAAAACTATAAGGATGGTTGCCTTTAATTTCCTTTCTACTGACTCCTCTCAATTGTCCGGGCCTGAGAGCAAGAGCGGGGAAAGCGAGACCAGTGTGTCCATGTGAGTGGAAATTACCTGTGGCCTCCCTCACTAAAGTATTTACTCTTATCCACGCTCTCCCTCGCATACACTCTGACACATGCATGCACGCGCACACACACTCCAACACACACTTTCATGCTCAGGCTGCTCTGATTCATCCAGCCGCTGCCGTGAAGCAATGACTTCCTGCTCACTTACGGTCTTAAAGTTATTTGCGTTTGCTCCGTAGCACTCTGACACTCTGACCTTCTGCCCCTGCATGTAAACAGAGTACCACTGCTCTCCCATCCACTGCCCTGCCACTGCCACCCCCCACCTTCCACCACCAAATAAGGAAGACACAGCCACTGAGAGCCACCAAGTCGGTCAGCCAGCCCGCTGAGAAGGCCATTAGAGAGCCAGCACGCCGGCCGAGAGGTTGGTAGAAAACCACCTCTGGCATCACTCATCACTGCTGGCCTCTATGGCTTTACCCGCCTCTCTGAGGTTTAGAAATACACGCGCACATATACACAAACACTCCCTGAGAGGTGCACATATATCTCCACACGCATTCAAACACAGTACCCTCTGTACAGTGGCACATGTTGAAAGGCACATGCAAACACAGCACACACAGAAAGCATTCAGTACAGATACAAATGAAATATAACCAGGGCACTACACATACACAGGGTAATGATATATTACTTCATTAAAAGTATGCCTACACACAACATCAGGTATACATTGGCTTCTCTCTGCAAGGCCTTCTCTAAACAATCAAAGATGTGTTTCCAGATGTATTTGTGCTACATTATTATAAGTACTGATGTGTGCCAGCACACAAGCATGAAACATGACGTAAGACAGATGGCACATGCCACATTAAACATGTGTGACTGTTGCCAGAAATCACATTTTGCATTCCTTAAGTGTATTGGTAAGCTAGGGACGTATGTCCGTCCATGTCCTCAACCACATACCCAGTTCAGGGTGGGGAGCAGGGGCAGGTGTCCCACCTGTCATAAAGCGAAGGGTGGAGCACATCGGGCAGGTCATTAGTCTATTACAGAGCCAAGCATTCACGCTCATATTGACACCTGCAGCCAGTTCACATGCATTTCTTTGATCTGCAGTAGGAAGCGGGACACAGCCCATGCAGGCGACTGCTCAGCGGCGCTCATGCTGTCCACTGGATTTGGCACAGCTTCTGTCTTTTTCTTGTCAACCAACACTGCCTCTTACTTTGAAAATCCAAGCTTGAGTCTTACATCCTGTATGCTGGACTGGCTCATGCTGGCTGCAGTAGACTCCTGTGCTGCCATGGTCAGAGCCTCTATGGTGTCCTTCAAACAAGCCTTTCTTAACCACTGCTAGACTTTCTTGACGTCACCCTCTTCCTCCATCTGCTAACAGCGGCAGATAGGCCCGATGTCTTCCATGATAGTTTCTAGTCCCTAGTCATTACCAGTATTATCTCGCTACCTGATGGCTTGTAAGCATATGTGTCTTGCAATATTCCTACTGCTTAGCACATTAACTATGCATGCACACTTATCCAGTCTGAATAAACCTCAGTATGCTCTTTATGAATCCTAGTGAGGTGGACCAGTGAGTCAGTGTTTGCTCGCTCCAAGCACATAGCTTGATGTCATCGATGTGTAGGATGTATACTGATTTGCAGTGAGTATAGGTCATTTCTGAAGCAATGCTGAGCTCCTGATGAAGCTCATCAATGCACCATTAACCTAGGGAAACTAACCTTCACCATAGTCGTGGTCAGTCTGTGCTCAGGTTAGTTTGCCGACTCAAAGCATCTCGTGCGCTGTCCAATCAACCACTAGCTGCTGTAATTACCATATAATATTCTGAATGCTCCTCTGAGCTTTTGCCATGTGTTGCCCTCACATGTTGACCTATGGGACTACTCAACTTGGGCTCTATGATGTTGGTCAGTATTTGAAGGTATTGTGCCCTTCTACAATCCTTTCTGACCACGAGTGTGCTATTGGAGTTTGTTAGACAGTTTGGAGGGAGTCATTTGTGCTTTCAGGAACTCGTGGAGTGCTCTAGATCCAGTCGGTGTGGATGTGTCAGTGCTCTCTGTGCCTGAGACCCATTGCTTTGATCAGCCCTGAGTACGTCTCTACTTGTGCCATTATGCATTTGCAGCTGGGAGTACATCCTGTATAGGTCCTGGGAGAACAAGCCATTGATTCTGTTGGGTTGTACTCTTCTAGCAGTGGATGGTGTTTTTAGAGACTCAGTTATGGACTTCTTGATGTCCTTGTTATCCATCCTGGACATATCTCTCAAATGCCCTTCTGCACCTCTCTTAACTGACTAATGCTCTTCTGGACTTGGTTTTTCAAGTTGTTCCTCCATCGGGGATTCTCTCTGCATATCGTCTTGATCTGATACCCAAGTGTCTCTGGGATTACTGTTGAAGTGGCATCTATTATTGGCTTCTGTCATGCTATCATGGGGCAAGATGAGTAGAGGTGAATTAAGATCTGCAAGCATCTCTTTGGACAGAACTTTGACATTGAATCGGGGAGTCTCATCCATGGTTGTGTTTAGTCTGGCCACAACCTTAGTTCACAGCTCAGTGGACTACCATGCTGTCAAATGTCAGTCAATACCAATACAAACGTCAATGTGTTATTTGTGATTTATACTCTAGGAAGCCCATATAGTGCTGAACTCACTGTTAACTGTCTGCTCAGTCTAGCAGTGAATTTACTGTTCGAGCAGGCACCACGTAGAGCATTTGTCAATTTTGCCAGATTCATAAGACAAAGATGGGAAAAACTTCCTTCCCTCTCTTTTTATGTCTTTGTATCTGTTTCTTGCTCTCTCTGAATTTCTTTGGTTTATTTAGCTGCACTGTGTCACCTGCATCCAAATGCCAGCTGAGTTCAACAGAGCTTGGGGGAAAACACACTCAGCGAGGAAGCCTTATTGAAAGTGAGCCATTTGAAAGAATTTCACAAGAGTTGAAGGAAGGAAGGAGGCAAGAATAGGTCAGTGCGGCTGGTCACTGAAAAGCTTTTCTGTGTAGTTACACTGAATCAAATGTGTTAGCTTAACAAAAAACACTATCATTTTTTTCACATGTCCTTTCTACCAAGACTATAAAGTTAGACACTTAACACAAGAGACTTAACAGGATGCACAGAATGACAAGCTGACTGTGCATAAACTGCATCTGAGCTGTGAACTGCAATCATCAGAAGTGCAACTGAAAACACAAAACCAATCAATTTCAGAATGGAGCCTAAAGTCAATACTGAGCTCTGGGGAAGCTCATCCAGATAGCTCTGTGGTTGTTTTTCTGTGGTGTGCAGAAAAAATGGATGATTGATAAGTAAGGATGGATGGATGGATGGATGGATGGATGGATGGATGGATGGATGGATGGATGGATGGATGGATGGATGGATGGATGATGGATAATGGATGGATGGATGGATGGATGGATGGATGGATGGATGGATGGATGGATAGATGGATGGATGGATGGATGGATGGATGGATGGATGGATGGATGGATGGATGGATGGATGGATGGTTGGTTGGTTGGTTGGAAAGCTCAAAAATACTGACAAATACACAATTTGATTTACTTCATAAACATTACCTT
>VURO01037438.1:0-14164 GCA_015108175.1 Pelvicachromis taeniatus
ATGGATAACCCTGGACACACACACACACACACACACACACACACACACACACACACACACACACACACACACACACACACACACACACACACACACACACACACACACACACACACACACACACATGTCTCCCACACATGCAACTGTCTGCACTTTTCTGCATGACTGTGGCTTATGTGGATGAGCACATTCTTCCGCTATTGTTTTGGCCCGATGTTGGTAGGTGAATGCGCGAGTCCTGGCGGAAGCAGAGAGCAGCACTCTGTTAAGTAGGACAGTGCAGGATAAAGGGCCACTGCCTCCAGTCTGGGGCTAAAGTGCTAAATTTATCCCCTCCCTCCTCCCAGCACAACACAAACACACAGGCACACAAACATGTTCGTCAACAATCAGTATGCGAGCCAGTCCACATCGAGGGCAGTCTCTGTGTTGGCACACAATGTTTTCATTGAAGTGACTGGCATAAGACATGGGACCTGCAGTCAGGGAGGAAAATGCATGTAGCGCAGTCACGCAGATATAGACATACAGGATAATTCAGCACCTCTGCTCAGCACCCTGCCCCCAGCACTTGACTGCCTACCCCCTGATCTTGCCCACACTTCATCAGTCACTCTCTGCAGCAACAGGAACTCCAGGGAGACTGGGCTCAGGGACCATGTGACCCGGTGCTCTGGATATATCATGTTGCTGGAGAGATCCTGTCCAGAAGATAAATATGGCTCTTAAAGGAAAATACCGATAGTTTTGATTGGTATGGTTTGTTTGCTTAATTGCTGCCCAGTGATACAATATTAATGATCCATTTCCCTTGGTGCTATATTAGTGTTACATTTTTAAAGCCCTTGCACCCCTCATCTTAGTAAGACTCTACAATGTGTAGCTGTCGCCTAACTGTAAAACCTGTCAGCTGTGATGCAGAACTCGTTACTTGTGTCGCGTGAATTGGTTAAGATATTGAATATCTGAGCGATTTCCACTGTTTAATGCCAGCCAAATTTGATCTAATTTCTCAAGTTTGCAGTCATCAGTGTCTTTGTATGTATTGTACCACCGAGGAAGTCAGCAGTAGAGTTTAAGTGTAGCAGCAAGAGCAAAGTTCCTTGACCACAGTCACCCTCTAAGTCACCCTTTTTTTCTCACCCTCTCATTTCCTCAGCAGCCAGTGACCCGCATTCCTTCCATTCCTCTCATCTTCCCGTGTGACCAGGGGCTATGGTGCAGTACAGGGCCAAGCAAAGGTCTCAAAGAAATCGTCATAGTTAATCCGTCAGGCGTCACTTCCTCTCATCTGCTCTGCCTTTTTCTAAGTAACTGTGATTTGTGTGCTACTGTCTTTAATCCAAACATTCTGGCAGATGGTCAAATTTAAAGATAATATCTTATGTTTAGGGGCATTTCACCTCATCACTGCAGACTTCTGTGCGGTTGCATCACAGCCTGATCTAGGCCTAAAATGTCCAGAAAACATGGAGGCAGATTTATGGATTGCCAAATGTGTAATCCCTTCCATAGATTACATTGGCAATTACACACACATGTTGTCAAAATAATGACAGACCAGATGTTTGGATTTAGGTAAATGCCATCTTATCTGGGCTATTATGATGATTTAAAGTGATTTTGAAAACAAAAGTAATCTGCAGTAGTACTTGCCAAGCACGCTGCTCCAAGCATCATGGAGTTGCCACAGCTCGTCTGTGGATTTATTTTACCCCCAGTATCTTTTTATTTCTTTATGTAATCCCGAGCTGACTCCATGATTTTGAAACCAGGGCTCTATCAGGGCCATAGTGTCTGTTGCAAGAGTCCTTGTTCTTCCTTTTGCTTCAAGGTTTTCATTAATGCCTAAAACCTTTTTACCACATGTGCAGCTTGAGCTTTTAACCTTCTAGTAAAGTCTTAATTTGCTTCTACAGCAGGCCTCATACTTGCACGCTTCTGATATTTATTCTGATATTCATAACAAGCTAATTAAATTGTTTTGGTAATGAAAGAGATTATGCCTTTCTGTTAACCTTTTTTTTGTTTCTGCCAGACACTATTCATAAAACCCACAAATTTGGTCATGGCATTCATTTGCATGTAGTGTCTTATAGATGGTAGGCACAATTTAAAACTGTAATGTAACATACTTTTCAAAAAGCATATCAGCTTATTAGGAAAAAAAAAGGGACAAAGCGGACCTTGTCATTGTGGGTTCACTGCAGAAGCCCAGCTGTAATCCGGGATAAGGCCGACTAATTGCCCATAGCTCCGAGTAATGAATCTTTATTATTACAACTGCACAACTCGCGTTACTTATGTCATAATGATCTAATGACCCAGCACACTTTTAAACAGTTTATGAGTGTAGCATGCTTTGAAGACCTTGAATATTTTGACAAATTCATATCACACTGCAGTGGCACGAGCTCCTCTTTGACATGAAAGAACAGGTGTGTCACAGTTGTGATGCAGTTTCAAAGTGATGACGTAAATGTGGTAATGTGTGGCTCATATTGAGAAAATGGCTTTTAGCTGATGGTAGGTGTAAGTGAAGGACCCGTGTGTGTGTGTGTGTGTGTGTGTGTGTGTGTGTGTGTGTGTGTGTGTGTGTGTGTGAGAGAGAGAGAGAGAGACATGCTAAATAGGGAGGGAGCTGGAACTCTTCTTGCTGTCAGGGTTATGTCAGCATTATCTTTAGTCAGCTCCAGCAGTATCCGTGTGCGGTTGTGATACACTTGCAGAGGATCGGATTTCTCCTCTTTTTATGGACTTGTCGTTCTATCTCTATCCATTTCTCCTTCCCTTCCAAGTTTAATCTGACACATATAAAGAGACTCAGCCCCCCTCTCCATTCGTGGCAGAGGGAAATCAATTCAGCGTAATAGAGCTCTGTATGTGTGAAAGTGCTTGCCTTAAGATTTTTAGTTTAGTGTTTTCCCCAGCTCTGAGCCTCCTGTGTACACCAGCTAGAGCTGGTGTGTATCTCTGGGCCTTGTGTGTTTTTGTGTTTATGTTACTTGGCAGTAGGCAGCGGTGTTGTTTTTCCCAGTGGTCAGGTGGCTAGACAGTAGGGGAAGATTATATCACCCTGGAAATGTGTCCTCAAATTCACTGCTGTTTACCACTTTATTCTCTTTCTTCTTGGCCTTGCCCTGCTGAGCAAAATGACACAAATGAAAATCTTCTGTTTCATTTCTCAAGCCAAAGGCAACCGTGGCATTTTCTATTAAAGTCAAATTTGCACTTGCTTTCTGTGTATTTCTACTAGTAACAGGCATGCAAACTAAACAGAAACACTGTTAAGGAAAACAAACTGTTTTCTTTCTAAGAGAAAAGCCTTTTGTAACTAACCACATGTTCTTAGTATGAACATGGATCAACAGTTGTGACTGAACAGTGACATAAAAGACACTTGCCATGTGTGATTGCTGCAAGCTCCAGTTCCAGAATCATTGTTTATTAATGTTGTGCCAGAATCTGTGCCTATGCCAGCATGTCTTGTCACTGCAGCAGCACATGACCAGTCAAAACATGTTTACATGCCCCAGATTGTAATAACAAGCTGCTACAATGGCAGATATCCATGTATTGGACAGACCAGAGGTGACTGATGTTTACAGTAAAGCAAAATGACCAGAAGTGAAAGGGCCTTTCTTTTCCCCTGAGGAAGGCGCGCTCGTTGTTGTGCTGAGGAAGTGTTGTTGTGCTCTAAGAAGTGAGCGGAAGCGCAGCCGGACAAGCTCAACAAACATCTGTGGAATGTCACAGCTCTACTGTAACCTTCCTTTTTCTCTCTCCTGTCTTTTCACAGTTTCCTCCCCCCAAACTGTTCTTGTCACTTCATGCTCCGTGGCTTACAATCGACTTCTGATTCTGCACAGATCGAGTTTCATATTACCTTTCTAACTCTGTGCGCCCATGTGTCATTCCTATACTCAAAAGAATGCAATTCCTCAGCACAGTTCCCAGAAGGTGTTTTCTACATTTTGTTTTACACTTTCTTGAGTAAAACAGGATTAATAACAGTAATAAAATGCTTTAAGTATCCATATAATAAACAAACAAATGTGAAATTTAAGAGAGAAGGTTATAACGTTGTTGTGTGATATTAAAAAAACATGCAGTTCACCTGAACTTAATGCAGCTCGGGTAGTGAATAATGTAACGCGAGCAGGTGTATTTTGTTGCCATACATTCATTGATTTCTGGGAACCCTGGATAAACAATGGCAATGACCAATGTAAACAGGCGTTCTAGGACTCGGGGTGTCGAGCAAATAGAGAAGTGGCAAAAGGGTAAGGCTAATTGTGTTGTGTGTGAGACTGGACACTAAGGAAGGAACAAAGGCCTTGTATCAATTACTCAGGCAGAGAGATCGAGCTGGAAAGGATGTGCAGCAGGTTAGGGTGATTAAGGATATACTAACGAGGGAAGGGAATGTGCTCAGATGGTGGAAGGAGCCTTTTGAGGAATTGATGAATGTAGAAAATGAAAGCTGAGGGTCTATGGAGCACAGTGAATCATCAGGAAGTGCAGATAATTGGTAAGGAGAAGGAAGGGTAGCTGTGAAGAGTAGAAAGGTAGCTGATCCAGATGAAATACCTGCAGAAGTATGAGAGAGATGCGTACTTTTGCCAATTTTCAAGAGCAAGGTTGATGCGCAGAGCTGTAGTAAATACAGGAGGATTAAGCTGGTGAGCCACACCATGAAATTCTGTGAGAGTTGTTAATGTTGAGACGAGAGGTGATGATCATTGAGCAGCAGTATGTCTTCATGCTGAGAGAGCACTACAGATGTGATGTTTGCTTTGAGAGTGTTGATGGAGAAGTATAGAGAAGGTTCGAAGGAGCCTCACTCTGTCTTTGTGGATCTAGCGAAGTAATGTGGTACAGTGCCAAGAGAGCAACTGTGGTACTGCCCGAGGAAGTGAGAAGTGGTAGAGACGTATGTCAGGCTGGTGTAGAATATGTATGAGGACAGTGGTGAGGTGTGTGGTAGGAGTGACAGATGTGTTCAAGGTGGGGGTGGGATTCCACCAGGGATCAGCTCTGAGCACCTTCTTGTTCGCACTTGTAGTAATGGACAGGCTGACAGATGAGGTCAGGCAGGAGTCTGTAGACAACACTGTGAATCTGTAGTGAGTGTAGGGAGCACTCACCACTAGAGAGGTGGAGGTATGCTCTCCAGAGCAAGAAGCAAGACAAAATACATGTGTCTGAATGAGAAGACAGGCATAACAGTGAAGCTGTAAGGAGTAGAGGTAGTGAAGGTTGATAAGTTTAATTCTCTGGGGTCAACCATCCGAAGCAACAGGCAGTGCACACGAGAGGGGAAGAATAGAGTGGAGGCCGAGTGGAGTGGGTGCAGACGAGTATCAGGGGTGAGTTGTGACAGAAAGGTAGCCGCAAAGGTGAACGGGAAGGTATACAAGACGATAGTGAGACCTGCTATGATGTATGCTTTGGAGACTGTGGCACTAACAAGAAAACCAGAGGTGGCAAAATTAGGACTGACTAGAATGGAGAGGAGTAGACATAAGTACATCAGAGACATGGGTGTGGTCAAAACAAAAGAAATGCAAGGTTGAGATGGTTTGGACAAATGCAGCGAAGAGAGAATGGATGCATTAGTCAAAGGATGCTGAATATGGAGCTGCCAGGCAGGAGGAAAACAGGAAGAGCACAGCTAGTTTGTGGATGTAGTGAAGGAGCACATGCAGAGGGTAGATGGCTTTCTGCCTGTGTGTGTTGATGCACGTGAAGTGAAACGCATCAGAGGAATACAAGAAACTTGCAGTTGTACAGATGACTTGTTTGTTAGTATGACAATCATTATCATATCATCTGTTTGTGTGCTACTTATCAAACTATCCCCGCTAAAGGTGCTCTCTGTGTTGTGGTCCACCTGTGCTGCTGCACAGGTTGCTGGTCTTCAGCACCTCATTTACATGCCATGCCAGCTGAAGGCAAATGTGCCCACCTGCCTTCTTTTGTATGTGGCCACGCTTCAAACCCTCACCGGATTGTCTTATTGTTTCCTTACCAAGCTGAAGGCCATTTGCATTTGAGAGGTGGAGCAGGCCGTGCCTCTGTGGACAATCAGAATGGCATGTGAGCAAGCATACACTGTGTGTGACAGTGAAGAGAGTAAAAGGAAGAGAGCAGATCAGAGAGCAGCCTAAGCCATTTGCCAGTTAATAGATGAAGAGCAGAAGAGAGGGAAGTGGGAGGAAAGGTGGAGACGGATAGAAAAGATGATTAAAAGATCTCGAGGTTGCTTTTTCAGGCTACGTCAGCCTGTTCTCTTTTATAGTGTCTCTAAACATGACAGACACGGAGAGAGGCACATAAAAATGTGAAGCGAGATCCCACAAATCTAGTTAATGAACATAATACTCTGACAAGCATCAAGCTGTTTTAAAGGCTGTTTAACTCAGCACTTTAGATGCACTGCAACCTGTTTCATCACATCATTCTTGAAATGAAGGCTTGAATTCCTTTAATAATTTGACAGACCAGATGAGATATACTTAGTTCTTTCTGTGTCCATTAGCTCATGCTTTGTCTGCTGTTGACAGGTGGTGGTTTAATTGCAAGCATGCAGTCTTTTATGGTACCCAACCCTGGCCTTGACTTTTGGCCTCTTTTTCCTCCAAGTGCAAGCAGCGTCTCGCTGCAGGGGAGATGACATTCTGAAATCCCCGAGAAGCTGAGTCTTGAGGCAGGTTCAGTACAATGTGACAGACACAATGCATGCCCCAAGGGATCCCTCTGGGAATTCCTGGTGATCCTTAGGCAAAGTATAAAGCTTCTTAATGAAGTCATAATGAATTTCTAATTTAATTTGGAATCATGTTAGAATGGGACCCCTACAGGGATGTCAGTGTTGCTTTTAAAGGGGCGTCATTTGCAAATGATTTTTACATTTACATTTTTGTGATTTTTGTATATTCTGTACAGACATTTTCAAGTTTCAGCAAGAAGGTCAGTAACGATTAGAGATGGGAGTGAATTGATAAAGCACTGTATCCGTACAAAAACTCTGAATACTATAAACAAGAGGGTTCATCTGACGCACGACCATCCTGAGATAACGTTAGACGAGCAAACAAGATGCATCAAATTGGTTCAACGGAGAAAGCATCCAACCCTGGGCACACTTAGGTTAACAAGGTTACCTGCTAATTCAAAGCAAGCTAATGGCACAGCAACCTCGTTGCATCTCTGGCAGATTGGTTGCCCAGAGCTTTGTTGCACATTTACGGCAACTTCTGATCGCAAGCAACCTTTGCGCAAACAGTTGCAGTCTGACTTGGACTGACTGCAGTCACTCTGAGAGTTTGTCAGAGTCTTGTAAATAATTGCTGCCTAATTTATAAATGCAGACAGATTGGCAACATGTTGCCATCATCTGAATTCATCTTTGTCACATGTTGTGTGGGCCCGACACCAACTTGCTGCCAATTGGTTATATTCCTATCGAGCATGAAGGTTGCTGAGCCAAATGTAATAATTAAACACAACAGATGTGACTTTCAGTGATTTATTACAGTTTATTGCTGTGTTATCAGAAACGGATTGCATGTAATTGCAAACTTGACCACATTTAATTTCAAAATGATAGTAGACGGACGTCTTATGGCAGCATTTGTGGCAGGTTTTAGTGACACTGTTTGGTGTGCTTGACAATCATTTTGCAGCCAAAAAACGACATCATTTCCTGCTTTTAAAAAAAGGTGCTAAGTAGCAATGCAAAATGTAAAAAATTGCAATAATATATGTTACTGTGATGATATCATACCATGGAGTGTCTGGTGATTCCCACCAATAGTAGCCATGTATTGGAAACACACTCATTTGCTCAGAAGTTGTGACGTCCCAGTACTTTCATTCGACCTGTTCAGCTCATGTTAGCTAGCAGACATCCCGCAATTCTTCCCAGCTGCTGTTGGCCACTGTATGTGTCTGCCTTGTGCGTGTGTGTGTGTGTGTGTGTGTGTGTGTACGCAATGTTTTACATCCACCAGCTTGCTGTGGGTGTTTGGAGAAGGATTAAATTTGGATCAATGCTGTGTGTTTGCGAATGTCACACGTGCAGACAGGATGGTGAACACTAGTGCAGAGAGACTGACAGTTTGTGCTACATTTAGTCACAGTGCAAGCTTTACCAAATCCCACTCCTCGTGAGTGTGTGTGTGTGTGTGAGTGAAAGAATGAGGCAGCAGTGAGGAAATGTATCTCATGCTGCTGCTGTTGCGGCGCTTTTTAGGCCAAGCGTTGATCAAGCACCTGTTGACATTTAAAAACATCTCTGTGCAAATTGCTGTGCAACTTCTAAAAATCACATTTAATTTGGCCGGCCTACAGGATTATCTTGGTTATCTGTTCACGTGAAATACTGAAGTTACAGAAGCCAAGGAAAAAAAAAAAAAAGTCTATTTTAAACTGCAATTACATATTTAAACAGTTTAAAACAAGATGACAGAAGGATAAAGTGACATTTAGGCATTTAAAATTGAGATTCTCACACTGGGAAGTAATATGATAATTTCGCATGACTGTTTAAATGTCAGCAGCTGGCATGTCTAGTAATCTTTTTAACCTGTCAGCTGACACTGGCACACCAATCTGTACAATCACAAAAAAGTAGATTTCAGTCTGGTGGGAGAGTGTGTGTGTGTGTGTGTGTGTGTGTGTGTGTGTGTGTGAGAGAGAGGGAGAGAGAGAGAGAGAGGGAGATGTTGTACTTCTGCCTGCTGAGCCACAGATGGCAGCCCTTTACCTCAAGCTTACAAGTGCCCCACAAACACAGATGTGTGTGAATGTGTGGTGTCAGGTTTTCTTTGCATGTGAGAAGAGAATGGCGTGCTGTATTTCTGTTGATGTCTGCAGAATGTGCTGGCACATTTTATCTCCCCCTCCCTCCCTCGTTCTTTCTTTCCTCTCCTCGTCATTCTCGAAGCTGTTCACCTCTTTCCTTCCATGTACATAAATACACTACTATATTAGCAAGTTGGCCTTGTTGGTCAGCAACAAAGACGCTCCATTCAATGTGGGACAGGAACCGTCTATCTAATTCTTAGAAAACTGAGAATAGATCCTGAGAGGGGGGGAAAAAGACACCACTACCCCTGCGAGCCTGTACTAGTCAAAATTTGCCACCACCTTAACAATTTGGCTCCACGCCGTGGAAGTGGGAAGGGCTTGTGTGTTCCCAGTCCACTCCTATCTTTTGTATTGCCACTTGCCTGTCTCACACATGCTGCTGGAAGTTTGGCGACACGTCTTGGCTCCATAACTGGAGGGTGTTTTTCACAACACACACACACACCCCCTAAGATACGCACTGCAGTCAAAGAATCCTGTTGTATCTTGCTGCCTGGTCACCTGAGCTGCTGCGACACACCCCCCAGACAAAGGTGTCTTTGCTCTCTCTGCCAGCATGTGGCCTAATTGCCCGGATGTCTCCTTGCATCAGTTAGCTAAGAAATGTCTCCTTGCCAACTTAACTGCAATGAATGTGATTTGTTATCACTATATAGGTGCAGACGAGATCTGTCGTGTTTCTGTAACTTTAGTCATTCACATTTTTACTGTAAAATCATTTTTAAAACACGTGTACGTAAATCAGCAGTACACAAAATCCACATTTAGATACGATTAGACAAATGTTCAAAGACTTTGGAGCTGTAAAAGCCATCATTTTGTGATTGCACAGAGGGCGTTGGTTGAGGTTCTTCCTTCGCAAATGAGTGTGACAGGTCTAGGACAGCTGCACTATGATGTGACTGTCTGTTGTTTCTTTTGAAAGTGTTTGTTGCCATTAATATAATTCAGCCTCCATTCTGCTGTGCTGCTTTTGTTATGCACAAAAAGGGGGAGTGGGGTTAAAAACAGAGTACCTAAAACCAACGCTGTCAGTACATATGAGGGGAAGTGTCAAAAGTCTTATTTTCTGGATTACAGTTGCTTATTGCTTTAATGATACTAACGGCTGATATGATCACTCGTATTTGTTGTTTTAACCACAGGAGCGATCACTCACAGTTGGCTAACAATGTATGCTGGGCCAGCCTAAACTGGCTGAGGTCACAGATTGCATTAGTGGACACGAAAGAAATTGGATTTTGATTAACTTTATTCTAGCCAAAACCGATCCATCACATGTGCCAAGGTGAGCCCAGACACTGAACTTTGGATTACAAAATCTCTTAGTACAAACAATTATGTGTTGCTCATGAAAGGCGAAGAAGTCTATAAAAGAGAAAGAAAAACCTCATAATATTGGAGAATGCCCACTTGATGCCATCTGCAGTAGCGCTCACCTGCTCAGGCTGCTTAGACCTTATAGTTACCTTAGGAGAACTTTATTAAGGCAATTTGTTTTTCTTTCACAAGACTGTGGAAGGTCTTTTTTCCCATGTCGATCTGCCTCGCTCTGCTCCTCCGCTCCTCTTCTTTAATCCTCTGCAGAGTAGGTGTGTCAGAGTGCCGGAGAGACGGGTAGAGAAGACTGATATTTGCTTAACCAAATCCTCAGAGGAGGCGACCCTCTCTGATCCACTTCCAAATTCACTTCGTCCTTACTCATTTGGTCATTCGCCACACACGCTACCTTTTGCGCTATCTGCATTTCTGCGTGCGTGCGTGCACACACACTCATCAGAGAGGGGAAAGCCTGCCGACAGGGCCGTGCATTTTCCACCTGCTCGCTTCTACCTCATTCTGCCCTGTCCTTGCTTTCCTTAACTTGTTTTTTGTTGTTTGTTGCTGCTGAGGTCAGACTGGCGCAGACAGGCTTTGTTGTAAGCACAAGAGCGTGTGTGTGAGTGATGAAGGGAGAGAAGGTACTTTTTTGCAGTTAAGCATTTTGGCCACAATGCCAGAAGTAGTCGGGGTTGCCTTTTTGTTTTACTCTAGACGAGATGTACAGACGCACACTTGAACTCCAAACCACCTGTAAGCATTGCTGTGCCGACTGACTTGCATTCTGGTCTCTGCACATGCTATTGAAGTTTTTAAATACCCACTCATGTGTGTCATCGATTGAAGGGATTAGGATTGAACTCTGGAAACCTTTCTTTATTATCCACTCTGTTATCAGAATAAAAAAAATGTTGCGCAGGCTATTGGAGCAATTTAATAGAGGCATAGGAGGCATCTTTGAATCAGATAAGTAGCTTCTCCTCCTCTACTCCCTGGTGTCTATCTCTGGCATCATTTTTTTTCTCCTATCTATCCAAAGTCTCTGTCATGTTGAAGCAGGATATAGGTGAGAAGTGAGATTCCATTATATCTGACACCCACACAAAAAGGAAAAACCCACACAGGTTTCTATAATCATTTTTTCTCTCTCTACCTTTCCTCTCTCTGCCATCTCCTCTGTTTCTGTCTTTGTGAATAAGAACTTGAAGTAGACTATGTGATCTGCTCATCCTTTTTTCTTTTCTTTTTCTTTATTCTACTCCTAAGTCTGCTGGAGTTATTCACTGGAAGTCTTTTCAAAAGGTGCATCTGAAAGTAGTGTAATCCCAAATGACTCATCTCACCCCCCCCCCCCCCCCCTTTCCTCACAGTGAGCACTTGTCCTGCGCCTTCACCTTCTTCTTACATGGCGAGAGCAATGTGTGCACCAGCGTGGAGATCAACCAGCACCAGCCTGTCTACCATCTCACAGAGGAGCACCTCACTCTGGCTCAGCAGGCATCCAGTCCCTTCCAAGGTGTGTAACTGCTCTGTGTTAACCAGCTATCAGTACTAAGGCAAACATGTGACATAACATCAACAAGTCACGTCGTCATGTTGTTGAATTTTCATGTGCTGGTTTATAATGGTTTCAGCTGCATGGTGACAGGCATGTCACTCCTACTTTTTATCATAGTACAGGCATAGGTATGTGTACTCTGAATTAGTCTGGGATTTGTTCAGTGGTCTCTTTTTAAAAAATTCTCGAGCAGATTAAACTAGTGAAATATATACAATTTAATGCGTCTTCTCATTGAAATAGATAAAGACTCGAAGTTGACTGACCAAGCAGTCGTCCTGAGGTATTACTAAGTGTCTGTAGAGTAGCAAGACGTCATTCTAGAAGGACTTTGGAGTCACTGCATAATTTCAAGTTGACCTTATGAATGAACTTTAAAGCATTCAGATCTGGTGCACAAGAAGTTTCTCCAAAGACTAGTTGGTGACTGGCAAATAATAAACACAAACTGATCATGAAATGAGCAGTGTCTGTATGGGTATGGCAGTTAAATCATTTTTAAGATGTTGTTGCTTGTTGTTATCTTTAATTTTGTGCATAAAACTTTATTGGAATCAAATAAAAAAAAAAAAAATATAGCAAATTGTACAGAATGATTCCCTACACGTGGAGGAAGTAATTATTGTGGTTGCTCTGTATCAGCTGCAGCAGTTTATTACTTAAAAAAACAAAACAAAACTGGATTCATTGGATTTTGCTCTTATAACAAAAGCTTTATTTTTACACTGAAAACAATCCATTATTGTAATTTTTCTGAAATTGATTATACAAATCATTACAACAATGTGTTTGCTGTTGAGGACACAAACCACGAAAGTTTAGAATTAACCAGGCTTTTTTGGGTTTTTTTCTGCTTAAGTTGATGGATTATTCAGTGTGGGGAAGGAAAAAAAATCAGAGCTGTAAGTAAAATCACATTTAAAGTTTCTGCCTGTTTAAAAGTCCATAGCCCAAAGCTTTTCAGCCCCACAGCCTCTTTTAACCGTTGTTATGGTCATATTTATTATCTTCTTTGGATTCTGTTTGGATACAAATCAACAGGTCACTTATAAAGAGCGACAACTTTCATCTTTAAAATAACTTTAGACTGCTGAACCATGCATATGGATTTTAATATAAATACTGAAGGTTATATGCTCAACAAAAGCGTAGACCTATTTTTTTTGTTTCTGAATGAAACCGATCAGCAGTCTCGACGTACTGTTTGGTGCCGTTTGTAAGAGAAATCATGTGTAATCTTTTGTCCTTCTGTCTTTCACTACTCTTTGGTAGTGAAAGTCACACCCAATCCTACTGTGCAGTCTGTAAGAAAAAAAAAACACACACACACAAATGTTAGTGTGACGACTTCAATATACATTGTTTCGTACTCGTGTGGGGAGGAAAATGGTTTGCTTTATGAATGCCGTCATTAGATTTAAAACTGTAGTCACACACCCATCCTGTTGATTTTTCTATTAGTAGAGAGGTATGAGTGTCGTGTCGTTATCCGGCTGTACTCGGCTCTTTCATTTGCATTCTTTGCTGACTTGCCCCGAGTGTTCCCTCAGCAGCGTTAGACCGCACGAACGCGCTCGACTGTGATGTAACGTGTCCCACTGCATAGAAATTAAAATCGTGCATATCTAAAACAAATGTTTTGTGGAAATTTGACAAACGAACCCTCAGGAGGCTTATTTTTTTTATTGAATCTTTGGGCACAAAAAAAAAACACCAAACCCCTGTTGGGTGACACGTTTTCCCAGAGGAAAAGTTTGCCGCCTTTACCTTTTTCATTTATGGTTGGATAGATGTGATGCAGCTGTCCTCTTTTTCTCTGTGCACCCCCTCTAGAGTAATAATAGTGATCACTTCCTCCATTCACCACAGTAATTCCTGTACAGACGGCCCCTTTACTGTCTCTAGAGACCTCCTGAAGGGAGGTGATAATACCTCTCAGTTAAAGACTAGTACTTTAGATAAAAATAAAAAGGCTATTGGAATTTAGCATGCGGATACGTATGGTGATGTTTATGGGTTTGGATTAGATTGCTCACCAGTCACCGGCTAAGAGTAACTCTTTAAACACTCAAATCAGCGAGATATTGCTATTTCCTGCCCTGGTCAGGTAATTGAGGGCTCAAGATTTTCAGTGGTGCTCACTGACATCTTCTCTTTTATTAGAATGATGTATTAATTTTTGTTACACTGGAAACACCCTCATGCACCCCATTTATGTGAACATGATGCGTACACCTGTCTCTATTGTGAGAGCGTGTGTTACGATCAGTGTGTATTTGTGTGCGTTTTCACCGCCGCAGTGTATATCCTTCTGGCTAACCAAGCATAGCACCGAGAAAGGGCTGACTTCCACCCCCCTTCATCCATCCACCACCCCCCCCCCCCCCCCCCCCCCCCCCCCAGCCTTGTTTC
>VURO01037438.1:31555-46131 GCA_015108175.1 Pelvicachromis taeniatus
TTAATAGTTTCCACCCATAATGTTGGTGTTGTGATTAATCTTGATCTTCTCTGTTCATCTGTTCTTCAGCAGTGGATGTGAGTGTGCTGTGCTCTCAGGATGTGCTGCGGGTGCTGATGTCACTCCAGCCCGTACTCCAGGATGCAATCCAGAAGAAGAGGACGGTGCGGTCATGGGGCGTTCAGGGTCCCCTCACCTGGCAACAGTTCCACAAGATGGCTGGACGGGGCTCCTATGGTAAATCCTGTGTGAAATTCTTACTTGATACACAAGTTCTGACTGAGACCCTGCTGGTATACACTTCTCTCTCATTCAACAGATATTAGCAGTTCATTGTTTTTGTTTCTTGATACATAACCAGAAGAGGTGTCAGACTGAGTGGAATAAAATTCCTGGAAAAACTCCCAGAAAGTAGCAGGAGGGAAACAAATCTTCCTTGTCTGCTTGAGTGCAAAAGTGCTAACTTTCAAAAACAATTGCCGGTCAGATCCTTAATTTTGTACTATGAGGATGATTTAAAAATGTTGTGGATGACATTTGGGATTTGAATCTCGGGGTAGGAAGGCTTTGAGGACTGTCAGATCAGCAGTGGGTGAAGGCCCTCTGGTGTAGTCCATATGTAAGTTCTGTTGGGAGGAGCTGTCACATTGTTGGGTGACCTCACATTTTGACGCACAGTGAAAGTTTGAATGTTTAGCTGACATCTTACCAGTTAACTATTTTTATTATTTGTTTTTTCTTCCTGTTGCTTTTGACTTCTTTTTACCCACGCTTGGTTTTATCTTCACTCTTCTCCTGTTTCCCCATTACTTCCACAGGCACAGATGAGTCCCCAGAGCCTCTACCCATCCCCACATTCTTAGTGGGTTATGAGTATGACTTTGTGGTACTGTCTCCATTTGGTCTGCCCTACTGGGAGAAGCTGTTGCTGGATCCCTTTGGCTCCCAGCGGGACATCGGCTATCTGGTTGTTTGTCCTGACAATGAGGCTCTGCTCAGTGGCGCCAAGACCTTCTTCAGAGACCTCACCGCTGTTTATGAGGTAGGGATTAAATGTCCAACTACAATGGCCCCTTTAGTCTTTCACCACACAACAACTACACTCAGCACTTTCTTTAGCTAAAAAAAATTATATTTATGTATCATTCCATACACTCACTGTTTTTCACACGTTGCCATTACCGTTTTCCTCCAGTCGTGTCGTCTGGGACAGCACCGGCCCATTTCCAAAGCCTACGCTGATGGCATAGTCCTTGTCGGTGGCAATGGAGCCAAGACCCCCGTGGATCAGCCAGTCAGTGATTGGTTCCTCAAGGCTGCCAGCAGCAACAGTGACACCTTTGCTAAGCTCAAACTCTATGCACAAGTGTGCCGCCACAACCTCGGTACGTTACACTGACATTTACTGCTGCGTGCTTGATTCTGCATGGTTGCTGTTTGTTCGGGTACAAAATATGTGGTTCATTCAGTTCTTTGGTGCTGAATTTCCACCTTTTAACACCTCTTGGTGTAGTTATTAATATATTGCTATATTATAAAAAGGCTAGCTGGAGAACCTTGACTGCTTGAAAGAGAGGAGAGCTTTGAAATGCCAAAGAAGCATGATCAGAGTAGGAGGATGTTGAAAAGGACTGAATGGAGTATCTTTTTTATCTGCTTTATGTTATTGATAAAAGTCCAATGGTGTGGTTTTTTTTTTTCTTCCTGTTTTTGTTTCTTGATACAGCTCCATACCTCGCATCACAGGCATTAGACAGCTCTCTCCTCACACAGCCCAGTCCCACACCCTCATCCAATCAGTCATCATCCACACAGCTACCTAACTCCACCTCCAGCACAGCCAGCCAGCAGGGTTCAGTGAACGCTGCTGGCTCCACTGTTCCCAACAACAGCAACAGTGGCACTGGAAACAGCTCTGCATCATCCAACAACCTTGTGACATCGTCAGGCCAGACCGGCAACGCAATACCTGCCAAGCCCAGCTCCTTTCCCCCCTTTGGGAGCATGGGCAGCCAGGGCCAGGGAGGCGGCCCCCAGAGTGGACAGCTGGGACAGCAGGCTGGTACCCAGAATACTGGTGCCTCAGGGGACAACTCCAGCAGCCAAGCCCAAGGGCCCACAGAACCCCCCGAGAGGTACCATCAGGACACAAATGCCCTCATATGTCCAACAGAAAAATATTAATACTAAACACTTTTTTTAATACTTTTTTTTTTGCATGAAAGTAAAGTTTAGTATTTGTTATTTTGAAACTAATAACTTGGCTGAGTGTAAAATTTGTGTATTGAATTTGTGCTCTTATATTTTCTGTAGCACTTTGGAGCGAGAGAAGGTAGGAGTGCCCACAGATGGGGAGTCCCACGCCGTCACGTACCCACCTGCCATCGTTGTTTACATTGTGGACCCCTTTAGCTACGAGGAGGCCGACAGGGGCACGGGACCATTGCCCGCACAATCCAATGTGTGGACACTGGGTTTGCTACGCTGCTACCTTGAGATGCTTCAGTCCCTGCCCCCACACATCCGCAATTCTGTTTCTGTACAAGTAAGTAGATTTCAAAAGAGAGGTCCTTTATATTCGTTTGATTTCATTTCACTTTCATCATGGGAACTGCGTCGTTACACAACTAGAATTATACTGTAAAATTTGTGTTCCTCATTTATGTCAACCTCCCCACATAGGAAGTCGATCATATTGCATTTAAAGAAGCATTGACAAAGGGTTTAGAGTTTGGTAACCTGTGATTTTAGAAACGTTTCTTTTTCTATTTTTTTTAAACCCCAGATTATTCCATGCCAGTACCTGCTTCAGCCAGTGCGAGGCGAAGACCGTCATATCTACGCCCAGCACCTCAAATCGCTCGCGTTCTCAGTGTTTGCTCAGTGCAGACGGCCGCTGCCCACCTCGACCAATGTCAAATCACTGACTGGCTTCGGCCCGGGCTTGGCCATAGACACAGCATTGAAGAGCCCAGAGGTAAGTGCAACAGAAACCCGTGTTATAGGTGTTGCCTTCTAATTACGTTGTCCAACTCCATTTGAAAAGCGGAGACTGTTGTTAGCTTTCGGCTGCAGTTCAGCTCTTTATTTGGACAGTACTAGCTCTCTTTTGGCCCTGTGAGTTAGCGTTATTGTGTTGGCATCCTCCATTTTCTGAACGATTGAGAGCAAAGAGAGGGTGGCACTCTGACCCCAGCAGCAGTGTTTCACTTGCTTATAACTTTCAAACCTAACATGAACCTGACCTGATATGATCCAGCCTCTAGCCCCAGCTGTGTTGAGTCTGCAACCAGAAAGAAATAGTTTTTTAGAGTTAACCATCCCCAGAGTGTTTTATTTTATTTTATTTTTTTAAAACTGGAACAGGACCAAAGGAACTTGTAACCCACTGCTCCTCCAGAGTTTTCTTTCCATTATGTGCTTGGCTAGCTCCCTGAGACCTTCATAATGGGATCTTGACTCCCAGTTTAGACAAAGGGGTGCTTTAGATCAGGACCTAGTTCAGCAACTTCCTTCCTCACAGCAAGTGCTACCTTTTTCCTTTTATACACTGGCAAGCCTTGAAGTACCTTGGCGGAACAACTGGGATGTGTGTGGGACAATGGGGAATATTTGTCCATAAATATGAGAAGACAGCCAAAATTAGAACAGTATTTATCCTTTTGAGCAGAAGAGTTAAAAAAATAAATCCTGAATCCTTTTTTATTTTCCTCATCTGCAGAGGCCAGAGTGTCTGCGTCTGTACACACCACCGTTCATTCTCGCACCTGTAAAGGACAAGCAGACAGAGCTGGGGGAGACGTTTGGAGAGGCATCTCAGAAGTACAACGTGCTATTTGTAGGTTACTGCTTGTCACATGACCAGCGCTGGCTTCTGGCTACCTGCACTGACCTGTATGGGGAACTCCTGGAGACCTGCATCATCAACATAGATGTACCCCACAGGTAGGACTATATCAGTGTTACATGATGAACCTGCCATCTTCACAGTTTGGGCCGTTTATTTTTTTTTTTAATGAAACAAAACATCCTGCCCAAACCCAGCTGTTTAATATTACTCTACACAGCAAGTGTTTAACCTTGCAAGCAGTGCATATCAACTGTTCATGTTACTCAGTGTCTGCTTGATATCTAATCTGCGCTTTCTGCACCTAATGTCATACAAGTTGTCGGACGATGCTTAGCACTCAAATTTAATTTAGACTTCAGATGACAGGCCAGGGGGTTTACCTTATCCTGCATTAAACCACTGATGGCTGGCTAAACGTGAGGTTTTGACATGTTTGTGCTGTGTGTGTTCTGCAGGGCACGGAGGAAAAAGGGGTCAGTTCGGCGTCTCGGCTTGCAGAAACTGTGGGATTGGTGTTTGGGACTCGTGCAGATGACATCCCTTCCCTGGAGGGTGGTGATTGGCCGACTAGGCAGGATCGGGCACGGAGAGTTAAAAGGTAAGGAGGACAGTCACGCTGTTTTGTTTTTTTTAGTTTACCAAGGCCAAAAAGAAAATATTGTCGAGCACTGAAGTGTTTTTGTGCCAGTATGCGATTCATTTGGTCTTCCCTTTGTCTCTTCTCTCGTTGTGTCCCAGACTGGAGTATTCTGTTGAGCAGGAGAAACCTCCAGTCAATAAGTCGACGTCTGAAGGACATGTGCCGAATGTGTGGCATCTCCGCCTCAGACACCCCCAGCATCCTCAGCGTGTGCTTGGTTGCCATGGAGCCACAGGGATCCTTTATCATCATGCCAGGTACAATGTGTGCACTTGACAAAGATTATAAATAAACTTACTAACTGATTTAATGTACACTTGTTATCTGAGTGACATCCCTTCACTCAGAAAGGCTGTGTGTGTGTGCGCGTGTGTGTGTGTGTGTCATGATGGATGGCTGCAGCGTATCACAATGCACCCCTCCCCATCCAGGGCAGATTTATGGCAGTGAAGATCGTGTACCTTTCGCTCATAAAGCACTACCTCTCAGATACCCATTGATCTCAATGCAGTGTGATGGAGAGCCAGATCAATGGGTTTATTTTGGGAAACGAGTAGGGGGGGATTGTCAGTGCATCATACCGGGATTCTGTTGAGCTATGCCAAGCTGAGGACATCTCCTTTCTAAAAACCCCTTCAAGCTGAAAGAGATTAGCAAGGCTGTGTTAGCCTCAGATGACTATGACTAAGGGGGTTGGCACTAAATGTAACAGCTGTTCTGACATTCTAAATCTAGTTTCCTCTGTGCTGTGTATATATGTGAGGACACTTTTTTTTTTTTTTTAAACCTAATACTGCGATTTTTAGCTGCAAAAATTAACACACATTAATATTTAATCAGTCATTTCTTTCAATTTTGAATGCCATAGCTGTGTTAATCAGTTAAAGCTCTAACTTGCCTTTCACTCTAACATTTTTCTGTTTTATTAACATAGTCACGAAGGTGCGGTGAAATTAAATCACTTGTAACGATTGGAATGGGATGAATTTGCTCAGCGAACACCAGTTGAATCATTTTACTTGTCCTAGACAAAAGGATTGTGAATGGATTCTTGTTCATATTGTGTCACTTCACTCTTTATTGACCCTTTCTCTTTCCTTTGTGCGTCCTCTCAGACTCCGTGTCGACAGGCTCGGTGTTTGGCCGCAGCACCACCTTGAACATGCAGACGTCGCAGCTTAACACCCCACAGGACACTTCCTGCACCCACATCCTGGTCTTCCCCACCTCTGCCTACGTCCAGGTCGCCAGCTCCAATTACACCAACATCGACCCCAACATCGACATTCTCAATGCCACCACTGGTCAGTTGTTCTCCTTCATCTGTCTTTCACTTAGCTGCTGGGGTTTTTTTGTTGTTTTGTTTTGTTTTTAATATTTGGTGCAGCTCATCCTGTATTCTGATACCCAAACCATCTCACAGCAAACATCTGAGTGTTCCCCTTTTAGTACTATTTGTTTCCAAATCCTCCCTGTGTACTTTTCTAGTCTATTCAGAATGAATGTTAGTCATGGTTGCATATATGGTTTATGCATCTATGCCAGTGGCCTCAAGGGTCTTCAGCTTATTTCTTTTGTGAAAAATACATTTGTTGGTAGAAATGGAAGCCATATTTATAGTCTCAATTTGCATTACGGAAAATAACACACTCGCCCTCAAATGACACCGTATAAAAATCTAAAAGTTATAGCATGCAAATTGCAGATCCTATTGAGTTGTTCTCCTCTTCTCCACAGATGGCTCTGATGCTATAGGGATCTTTGCCCTGCTAGACCAGGAGAACGACTTAGTGGATCCAGACATCATCAACATCTCACCTACCACTTCCCCAGCACACTCCCCTGGCTCTCATTACCACCACGGAGGCGATGGCAGCAAGGTACAACATGTACATAACACGCACACTTTGCAACATGACGCATAGAAAGCAAAACGTTCAACTCGAGTTTCCACCTTGATGCAGGGTCAGAGTACTGATCGTATGGAGTCCCACGAAGAAGTTCCCAACCTTCTGCAGCAGCCTCTGGCACTCGGCTACTTTGTCTCCACGGCCAAAGCCGGCCCACTACCCGACTGGTTCTGGTCAGCCTGTCCGCAGGCTCAGAACCAGTGCCCACTCTTTCTTAAGGTACTTTTTAAGAACTCTTTCACATCTTTACCCAGTGCACCGAGTGAATCACTCTTGCTGCCGTCCTGAACATTATCACTCAAAGCCCAACACTGGTGTCCTGTGTGGTTTGCAACCCCTGACCTTTTTTTTTATCCCCCTATTGCCAAATTGGTTAAATAGGAAGAGGGAGTATACTCGTCAGGTGTCCTACTAAAATGCACTGACACTCCTTTATGACAGAGCTATATTCATTGCATTACAGTCCTGGTTGTTAATCTCAGTCTCAACTGATTGCTTGGAAACCTCACCAACTCCGAGAAGTCACTGCTCTGGCATAGACTTAGTTCACCACCCCATTAAACCACAACTATGTTGAAAATGCAGTAAATTTGTAAGTTGGTAATGAGCTGCTAAACACTTGTGTAGATTTTTGCTGCTTGTGCAACCCGACTTGAGCAAATGCGATTGAACCCTTGTGTGTAACTGCACTCAATCTAAGTGTGTTGTACGTATAAGAAAGTTGTTTTGTTTTTATCCATTGCTTCTCAAATTGGCTACAGACTCACTGCTGCTACCATTCTGCTGTGAAAAGAGCTATCATTATTTAAATGACATGTGATGAAAGGTTGATAACTTCATTATAATGCCTTTGACACCACCTCTTTTCCCCCCGTGCTTCCTCTCAGGCCTCTTTGCACCTCCATGTGTCTTCAGTGCAATCAGATGAACTACTGCACAGCAAACACTCCCACCCCCTCGACTCCAATCAGACCTCAGATGTACTCAGGTAAACAACACCAGAACACACTCTGCATCAGGTCGAGTGCACAAATTACTATTACCACCCTGCTGACTGTGTTTCCAGGGTGAGTTTTCTATTTGTAGACAATTTCAGACTGACGTTGATTTGTGCACAACGCTGGCAAAGTAGCCACATATTTTATACCCAGTTTTAATGTTCATTGATTTAATGTTGGCCTTTAAAAAAATTTTTTGTTTTAAAAAGTGGTGAAAATTGAAGCTTAACTGTTTTGTATACCTGTGTGCCTCAACAGATTTGTGCTGGAGCAGTACAACGCCCTCTCCTGGCTGACATGTGACCCGGCTACGCAAGACCGACGATCATGTCTACCAATTCACTTTGTGGTGCTCAACCAGATGTACAACTTCATCATGAACATGTTGTAAACACAACAGGAGGGAGACGAGAAGAAAGTGGCGGTTCCGAGGGCGGGGGTCATAATAAGTGAATACCAGTGTATGGAGCCGGATCCTGCACCAAGATGGGATTAGATGGAGTTCCAAGCCTAGCCAGTCTCTCACCACCCCCGTGAGACTGGATAATTCTCTCCCTGTGATTTAAAGACATGCACATAGAGACAAGGGAATAAAATACAAAAAACAAAGAGGGGGAATCTAGAAGTTGAATTGCATTCAATGAACGTGAAAGAATGACAGATTGGTTGTCATGGTATGTAGCATGGCAGCACAGTCACTGGCCAGTCTGTATTGATGCGACAAGTTTATCTGTAAAGTTATTGGAAGAAAAGGGACATATTTGATCAAGGAAACAAAAAAAAACCCAAGAATGGATCTTTGGTTTTAAGACATGAAATTCCTTTTTATTCCTTTGGATGTAATTGTATCCAAACAAAAATGCCTGCATTTATCTTATTTATTGTAAGTTTTTTAATGTATAATTTGTCTTATTTCTTAACCTCTTTTATATATAAAAAATGGAGAAGGTTTATATCACCTTCCTGCTTTAAAGCAATTGGTCTAAGATATATGTAATCGTCTTAATTAATAAAAACAACAGAGAAAAAAAAATCCCATAAAAATGAAAGTCCCAGTAGGTTGCTTTTAGAGTATTATTTTTTGTAATGGAGACAGAATATTTGTATTGTCACAATGTACAGAAGAATTAGAGTGGAGAATTATGTTTCATGCCTTTGAGCATGAAGACCTTACAGCAAAGCTGTAGCTACAGAGGACTTGTACAGCAATGAACTTCACTGTGTTCAAATAAAGAGGTACATTGTTGTATATAGTATTTTATACCACACATTTAGACACAAAAACCAAACGGCAATATATATAAAATAATTATATATGAATGCCATGCCAGCAGTTGGTGGTGTGGCTTCTGTTTTAGGAATAAAGTGCGTCAACTTATTTTCCTGTGCTTGTGTTTATTGCTTTGGGGGAGGGGGACTGTGATGTGCAATTGGACAAGGACACCGATGGTGGAGTGGAATAACAACTATTGGCATCTCTTGGAAGTAGCTGACCTCAGGTTTAATCTTATTTGTTTTTTAATCCTTTTATTTTTCTTCAAGAAGAAAATGAAAGCTAGAATGTCAGAAGAGTTGTGTTAATGGCAGACATGCAGTGTCCTTTTCAGCACATCCTTTTATTGTACCGTACCTCTCCTTGCTCCCATTGGCTGAGGTCTGGCTCTTGGCACCACTTCTGATTGGTTATGGATACATTTAGACCAGTCCCATTTTACTTCAGTGTGAAAGTAAATGTGTGGTGTAAATGCACTTTAACCAGCTATGAATGGCTGCCCATTGGATATGCAGTGTTTGTGCAAAGAGAAAGATGTTCTGTCTGGATTTTTTCCCCCTCCATCTACTGATATTGCTCTTTATCTTGCATATTAGCCAACGTCTGTTGGCTTGGAGAATTTGACCATTAAAATGTATTTGGTCTTATTTTGAGTGTAGATAAATACATTCAATATTTAATAAACCTATGAAAATTTATTTTGCCATGTTTTCTTTTTGGAAAATCATGGTTGTTTGCAGTAACCATCTGCTTCAAATATACAATATCTCTGCAAGCTTGTTACCACACTGTTCACATGTGGGAAAAGGCATTAAAAGAACCATGTAGAGCCATTTGAGTGGGATATCTTGCTTGTAAATTGCTGAGTTGCCCCTGGGTGGTATGTAGTAGCAGCTGGCAGTTCATTCTTTTGATAATTTTCTGCATTTCCTCTTGCTGTCAGCAACAGAGGGATAAACAGGTCCTACTCTGTTTCCATTCACTTCTCACCAACTGCTGTCTCTTTAGTCTTCAAAATGTGGAATTTATTCTGACACCAGAAAATATTTGGTAAGTACAAATGAAGACTAAATGGAGTTATAAATGGGCATGCATCTAGAAGCCCTAATATATCATCATAAGAGGTATTTGCAACACATTAGTGTAATCAGAATACTATCAATTTTTTTTTTTTAACATTTCACCCAGTCTGACATAAGCTACAATAAACTGTTTCCATTTTTGTTTTCCGTCCATTAAAACATAGTCAATCTGTAGACAAATCAAACGCATCTGATTTAGCTGTAATTATTAAAGAATAGCAGTTCCCATTATATACACGCGCCTATGATTTATCAGGGTGCTTGCAGTACGCGCAGGCTGGAGTACAGTCTGCAGACCGACCTCCAGTCTTTGTTCACGGCACCGACGACATTAGTTCCTTTACTTTCACAATATCCACGGTGTTCCCTGTGGGTAATGGGGAAATTTAGGGTTACTATAATGGAGTGAAAGTAACAAACGGCGGTAAAGACATTTCCACAAACGCGACACCGGCACAATCTAGGACAAGTTTCTCTGTTATTGGCTTAGGGCTCTCCCAGATCGTGTGACCGCGGGGGCTGACGGTACAGTCTGAGGTCTGAAGGCCTCCGTGGTGATAATTGTTTAAAACATTACGTGTCATCTTAATGAGCGAGGTAAGGACATTCTTGTGAATTCTTGTATCTATGTTAGACTTCTGTATAGCTTAGACGGACCAGTCAGCACGCGCGAAGGTTGTCTTGTGACAAGCTAGCCTAGCTTTTAGCTCTTAGCTTGCTAGCAGTATGCTAAAAGTCTTTCCAAAAGCGAATGTACAACTGAATGTGTTAGCTGCTGTTAGCTCATATGTAGCCTTAAAAAACAAACAAACACTCAGCTAAGAGTTCGAGCGATTTCAGTCGAATTGCTGGTGCTTTAAGAGGAAGATATTAAAGATTTTTGAGGGTGAGTCCAGATAATATTTTCACTAGGAGACAGAAAACGCTAGTTCAAATTAACGATAGTTAGCTTTTGCTTTTGTTATAGGTTATAGGCTATAGCCGACTGTTACCTTGTTATCTATATATTTAGTGGCGTGTAACAGATTCTCTGTTTGTAGTGACTAACCCTACGGACAAGTTATCAAACAAAAACACCATCGGCGCTAAAATAAATATCGAGGAATGAATGGTGACATTATGACAACCGTTAGCTCTGCGACTTAATAAAGTTTATGTCCTGTTAAACTACAAAAAAAATTGCATCCAGTTATCCCTCTTTAAATTGTCTGTTTCCCCCGAGGTGTATGCACGGAGCGATGGGTGACAGTGCAGGGCTGCAGTTTGTCAGCCCCTATGCTTTTGAAGCCATGCAGAAGGTGGATGTGGTGCGACTGGCTGCTTTAAGTGATCCAGAGCTGAGGCTGCTACTGCCCTGCTTGGTGAGGATGGCTTTATGTGCCCCCGCTGATCAGAGCCAGTCCTGGGCACAGGACAAGAAACTTATCCTACGCCTGCTCTCTGGAGTCGAAGCTGTCAACTCCATTGTAGCACTTTTGTCTGTTGATTTTCATGCCTTGGAGCAGGATGCACGGAAGGAGCAGCAGCTTAGGTATGACTTATTTTCACATGGTAACATTATACTGGCACAGTAGTGGGTTATAGGGTAGTGTAAGCTGCTTATCAAGTCATACATATACAACTATATTTGTTACTGTATCCAAAAAAGACTGCTTGGAGTTCATTTTAGCAGTATTCATAATGTACTGTCTCCTCTGCCAGGCACAAGGCAGGTGGCTCTAATGCAGAAAGCATCCTGGTGTCACAGCTGCAGCATGGCCTAACTCTGGAGTTTGAACATAGTGATCCCCTGAGGAGACTCCGTCTGACCCTCAGTGAGCTCTTGGCTATCATGAACAAGGTACAGTCAAAGCTCCCCTTATAATTCAGTAAATCTCTAGACACTGACAATGATAATGATAATTGAGCACCCGCATTGCAGAAATGTGGAACAAACATCTGATGTATACCTGGGACAGTTGTGTATATTTAAAGAGATGGAAGTATGAATCATATTAATAAATGTCACCTGTGGAAATGAGTCTGTGGACTAAAGAAACAAGATTGCGTTGCTTTCTTTAGCTACTCATTAAATTTGAAGTATTAAATTTGAAGTATCAGAATTACTCCTAAATCTCTGCCAGCTGCTCTCGCTTGGACTGAAATTAAATCCACCTCAGTGCTGCTGTTGTCCTTTAGCAGATCCATCTTCATCTAACAGGGTGAGTTGGGTGATGGATCCCTGTGGTCTGTTTCACATTCCCTTGTTGTTTTTCAGGTGGCAGACTCAAATGGAGAGTTTTTCTTAAAGTCTTCTGAACTCTTTGAAAGTCCTGTGTACTTGGAAGAGGTTGCGGATGTCCTCTGCATTTTACAAGCAGGTAAAAAAAGAAAAAAAATCCTTTCATCTTCTTTTACTTGCCAGGTACACTACAATAGGATTGTATTTAATGCAACAGTTCTCATAAATAAGCATGAAATGGATCCCTCTTACTGCAAGCAATGATATGTTAGTGGTTTATATTTTATTCAGATAATGGAATTCAGAGCAGAGAGAACCTGGTGAAGAGAATGAGACAAACTTTAGACTGTAGTTTACTCAAGTTCACAACAATAGAGCTTGCTATCCATAATTAAAACTAAGTAAGGGAGACACAACCCCAATACTGTATGTTTTTTCTTCTCTTTAATCTATTTTTCTTACAGAGCCATCAGCAAAGCATAGAAAAAAGTACATCGACTCGCAGTCACCTCTTAATCCGCAACAGAAATATTTCAGATGGCAAAGTGTTAAAAACATGCTGAAACCCAAACACTTAATTGTATAAATCCACTAACTGTATATAGCACTTTAGTTACTTGTCATGGAGTTGATTTCGGCTTGAAGACGAGTCTGCAGCCAACCACTCCATCTCCTTGCTTGCAACCTTGTCTTTTTCTTGTAAAAATGAAGGTTGTGGCATCACATACTTGCTTTTTCATGAATGCAAAACAATTGCAAAATCTAAATAATCTACTTCTCCTGATAATTCACAAATAATGCTGCTTATTTAAAATAACAAATATTTATGTTAATCTTGTCTGAAAATAATCACTTTCTTTGACTTTATTGTCTGAATTGTGTTTGGATTTTCTCTGTCGTAGAGCTGCCTTCGCTCCTGCCGATCGTGGACGTGGCAGAGGCTTTGCTTCATGTCCGCAATGGTGACTGGTTTCTGTGTCTGCTGGTTGCTAATGTTCCTGACAGCTTCAATGAAGGTAATTCATCTGTCTCACAACACTGCACATTCTGTCAGCAGATAATGTAAGATAGAGTGGCTGATTAATTGACAATAATAGTTTCACATAGTTTGTCAGTCAGTGTGGAGGAAACAGGACTTTACCTAAGATTACCTCAAAAATCTTCTCTGATAGCTTTATTATAATTACGACTGATATTTACAACTGCATGTTTTTTATCTTAATTCTATTTATGGCAGTGGACCAAGAGTGCAGGCATTTGTCTTTGACTGATGGTGAACATTATTATTATTATGTCATCCTGACTCACAGAGAGCCCTTTGAGAGGCTCTTTAGAATAAAACGCCCACTGTCTACATTATCTCCTTATCTTACAGTGTCAGAGCGATGTCACAAGCATATTTGTGTTACGTAGCAGTGATCATCACAGATTCCTTTTGGCTTTGCTACTGCAGTTACTTTCTCACTGACATGGAAGTGTAATGAATTAATCCTTGGATGAAGCGTTGGAAATGTTTGTAAGGTTTGCCATGTTAAACACCAGCTGGCAGCCAGACCTAACCCTACCGCCTCTTTCATGGTGTATGAATGATCTGGGAGTAGCACAGATGGAAACTAATTTCAAAGCTTCACCATAATGCCAGCTAATAAATTGACTTTTAAACAATATACAGTGGAAAAGTGAAGGTCAAATATGATAATACGTTGCCATTTCTGGCCTCTGATGGCAGTAACATGTTGTATGATGTAATGTAATCATGGCTGTTGTGTGTTGAAGGACATAACTTGGATCTGGAAGTATACAAATTATACACTGTATGCAAGCAGAATGTCAAAAGTCCAGAGTGTTTGAAAGTGCCTTTCTGTTGCTGCAGTTTGCAGAGGTCTGATTAAGAATGGAGAGCGTCAGGATGAGGAGAGTGTGGGTGGGCGGCGCAGGACTGAAGCGCTCAGGCAGCTATGTCAGATGAATCCCTCACAGGCCCTCAATATCCGGGCTATGGTGGTAAGGTATACTATTAGTATAATCACAAGACTCTGAACTGACGCCAAAATCACACTTTATTTACAGCATCCCAAAAGTCATCTATTTCAGATGAGAGATGGGTTCTTTCATCTAGTAACTGCTTTTTTTCTTCTCTGGATGCACATTTTTTGCCACATTCATTCTGCTGCCCTGTTTTATCCCATTAATTATGCATGTATAAAATAAAATTAATACTTGCACCAGCACATTTTGAGCATCTGCTCCGTTTTTATGAAACGCTTTCTCGATTAAATGTTTGGATAGCACGATGGTTGTGTTTGCAGAAACATTGCCGCATTAAATATTGATTGTGATCTCAATATAATTATTTGCTGTTACTACATATCTTCCATAATTTTGCAGTTTCTCTTAGTAACAAATTTAACACAGCACCCCAGCAATGCCTCATCTGTTTCTCTGCCTCGCTGAAAGTGCTACTGCTGGTAATTTAACAGTCATGCACAGATTTCGAGAATGAAAATCAATTTGATAGACAAATGTTTTGCTTACACCACTTTGTTAAATGATGAATAATTTGTCAGCTATAGACCTTTTTTTTTTTTTTTTTTTTTAAACC
>VURO01037438.1:46151-58387 GCA_015108175.1 Pelvicachromis taeniatus
TAACACCTGAACATCACTTGTTAGTTATTATAGACTTGACTAATGACTGGCTCTGTTGTGCAAGGAACTATTTTTCTCTGCTTAAATCAACTCGCCTGATAGAGGGTAGGAAAAGTGATAGGATTTTGCTGTTTAGTCATTTATGTTGTGGTACACTTAGTGACGCTGTCCCAGAGGGTGAGAAATTTGTCTTATTTCCTTCGCTCATAGAGGTTACAGCACAAGGTTGGCTATTGAACGAGGCAGAAGAAATTCATTGCCTTGTTGAATGATGCATTACCAGAACTCGTACTTGGCTGGACTTTGTGGTCTCAAACAATAAGGTTTGGGAATTGATGTGATCCAGTGCAGAAAACAATGTCTAGAGAAAAGCCAGTAGAGCTCACAACAGGCAAGGTCAAGTAACACGTAATGTTAGAAAATGATGTCTAGAAACGGTAATAGTAGGATGACAAGGAATAGTTACTTTAAACAACAACGATGTTGCATTTGCGCAGAAACAGAAGACTAATACAGGGTTTCTTTAAATCATGACTTTATTTAATTCAAGTGCAGGAAAGCAGGCTTGTATTAGAGGGACACCCATAATGCTAGTTCCCTTTTTTAAAAATGTCTTTTATTTTCAAACCTTGTTTTGGCTAGCAATGACTCGCTTAGCAAGACAGCTTCTTTGCTCATGTTTCTCCTCTGTAAGAAAAGGAGCTTTGCCTTTGAGACACGTGTCTTTGCAAAGACCGGGAACACATCAGCCCAACAAGCCACTACGCTTATGATGTCACATGATTACTTTATCCAACTTCAACCTAAATAAAACGCAGCAGGAGCAACTGAACGACAGTGATAATGAAACAAACGTAGACTAAGTCATTATGAAATAACATGATTAATATTTGATAGAATACTTGATATTCTGTAATTTACTGTGGGTGCTCTGTGTATTCCAGGTGGAGGAGTGTCACCTGCCTGGTTTGGGTGTGGCTCTCACTCTGGATTACAAACCAGATGCAGCAGATGAGGCAGTTAGTCCTCTGGTTTCTTATGTCAGCGGACTGCTGCTTGGCACTAATAGCAAAGTCCGCACATGGTTCAGTATGTTCATTCGCAATGGACAACAGGTAAGGCCCCGGCTTACTGTTGTATTTTCTGGACAGCACATAAAAACAGTCACTCCTGTAGGTGCAATTGGGCACAAGAGGTGGACTACCCAAAATGTCCTGAACATGCTGGAATGGGCCTATGATGGTTTTAAAGAAAAATAGACAGTAATATAAACACTCTATTTAAACACTGCATGTCCCTGACATTCAAAATCAGATCCTGGTGGGAGTATCATTTGGTAGCCTCCATTCTTTCTTGTATTACTCAGTGTTCAGCGCTTGAGTTGGATTGCCCCAAATTTAAGTTAACATTCAAAATATCACAGAAGATATAAAGGAGATCATGAGTCTGTCTATCTGCTGGCATTTCTTGCAGTTTATGGAGCGCAGATACGCTTTAGTCGGCTTTTCACTGCAAATGTCATCATTTGTTTAAATTTCCCTTTCATAAAATGTTGGGATTTTTTTTCTCTTTCTTTCTTTTAGGCAATAAACCTCCCTCTGAGGAGGAACGGAGGAAAGTCTCTGTTTGGCATTGTAGAAATGTCCTAAAATGTTCCTCCACGTTTATTTCATTTTTAATTTTTACATAATTATTTCCTGCAGTTTGCTGCTCAGGCAACTAGTCAGTAAATTGATCACAATTAACAGATTTGTAAATGAATTTAGACAAACTTTTAACAAGGTCCAATGGTAACTTTTGCATGGAAGCATGAAAGTTAAATGGTGTCCTCTCCTCACTCTATCCTTCCAGCGTAAGAGAGAAAGCAGCTCAGTGCTGTGGCAGATGCGCAGACAGCTGCTGCTAGAGCTCGTTGCCATCCTGCCACGTTCACGCAGCACCCATGTGCCCAATGATGGCGACATGGAGGAGGAAGGGGCTTCAGGGTACTCTGGCCTCAGAGAAGAGCACGTGGTAAAGGCCAGCGCCCTGCTCCGACTGTACTGCGCCCTCATGGGTATTGCAGGTCTCAGGTGAGTCAAAGATAATGCACCAAACCTCCTGATAGCTCATACTTCCCAGATTGTATTTTTTTTTCACATAAGTATTTAAAATATTTTCTAATCAGTATTTTATGTACAAGTTGAATTTTTAAAATGTACTTTAATCACTGTGTTTTCTCTCCAGACCTACAGATGAGGAAGCAGAGCAACTACTGCAGTTGATGACCAGCCGGCCTCCTGCCACTCCTGCTGGTGTTCGGTTTGTCTCCCTGTCTTTCTGCAAACTGCTGGCCTTTCCTACTCTAGTCAGGTACATAAAGCTTATTGACTCTTACTTTTAGATGTCTTTGTTTTATTCAGCCAACACAAACAGGCTGGGGATTACAAGCTCTTTTTAGTTGCCAGTGGTCTTGAATTTTGATTTTCTGCCAGTGCCTGTTGCTTACCAAAAAGCCCTGTCTGTGTTTTTTGGCATTAATAGTATTCTTTTTATATGTTGACTGAGCATTATCCTTTGTGTGCCTGTGCAGCACTCCAGAGCAAGAACAACTGATGGTCATGTGGCTCAGCTGGATGATCAAAGAGGAGGAATACTTTGAAAGGTAAAAAATTCAACTGTACTAATAATAATAAAAAGGCATGACTTTGTGGAGAACGCAAAAGATTAGTGAGTAAAATTCATCACAGGAAGCTGTCACATGTCACTGTTTCCTCAGTGGTGCAACTCTATTGTTTTGACACCGATGTTATTATACTGCTCCTGATTTTGTATGTCGAAAACTTAAAATGTTTGTGCAAAACACACTGATATGTCATCACATCAGCTTTACAGAATGTCATATGTCAGCTTCCCTGCCAGTTTTGATTGGCTGTAACTGGTGCTGACATCGGCTGGCATATATCTGACACACATACTTAGATGTATGTGTGTCTATCTATATCTATATATTTTTGACTACTGCCATCTGTCACGGGTATTTTTTAAAATTTTTTTATTTTATTTTTAAACAACCACAGCAATACTTGTCCTAGAAATATGAATTGCCAACCAGCCAAAGCTGAAACTTAAGTCAAGAACCTCCATTTTGAAAATTGGACAGGATTTATTCAAGTTATGTGGGTAAATGCATCTCCAAGTTTGGTTCATTGTTGTTGCTATAGTGCTCATGTTGCAAGTGTTAACCTTGGTGACAAGGATCAATGGATTCACGCTTATCGGCATACTGGATTTGAATATTTGTTTATGTACAGTTCAATCAGCTCAGATAGATTTCAGTGCCAGATGAAGAAGGATGAATAAGGAAAGGCAGAAAATCTAAGGATGCCTACACACACTTTGTTTCCTTTGTTTGAACCTGTTTCAACTTCAGCAGTGATTATGAATATGTGTTTTTGTGACTCAAGACCATAAACCATAAATCTTCAGTCTTGACAAGTTTGTCTGACTAACCTAAAGGCTGTCAGAAGAAGGTTGGGGTGTGTGTAGGTTTATGTAACTGTCAATCACTTTTATTAAAATTCTGTCCTGCAAGATGAAGGATTAGCGACAAACCTAAATTTCTTCTCTCAATTGCCTCTCCTGCATATGTGTTTGTCTTCCTCCTTACAGTGCCGCAGGCGTATCTGCTTCTTTTGGAGAGATGCTATTACTGGTTGCCATGTATTTCCATAGCAACCAGCTCAGCTCCATTATTGAGTTGGTGTGCTCTACTTTGGGAATGAAGGTAAGGTGGTAGGTGGGAGGAAGGCAGTGATCAATACATCAGTCTGGCTGACCAGCCACTGGCCCCACTCTCCTGCTGCAGCAGTGGTGCATATAAAGACTATATCACTAATGAAACATTTGCAGCATACACATATCTACCTAGATGCTCTATACCCTGTGGCCAATTTTCAGTTTTATTACTTATTAAGTGCACTATTGTTTCTTGTCTGTGTGCTAAGTAGTTTTCCTGTCTCACTGTATTTCCCACTAAGATGTGTAATGTAATTGGATTTAGAGCCTGTTTGTTTCCACCCCTAGGGCAATCCTCTCAATTCAGTGTTGTGCTTGCCATGTAGAATTTTTCTTATGAAATATGAAAAGAGGGAATTACAAAATACCGGCACTGCTGCCTACAGGCTGTTTTCACTCACAGTGAGCCTGCCACTGTTGATGTTTTTAGAGTTTTTGTGTAATTCCTGCAGATTGCCATCAAGCCGAGCTCACTGAGCAAGATGAAGACCATCTTCACACAGGAGATCTTCACTGAACAGGTGTGTGTATATATGTATATTACAAGTCTATCATTGTGTATTGTTACTACCGCCGGTGGCCAACCACCATTTTTGCTAATTTCAGTGATTTGATTTAGATCTCTGACTTAACACCTCCGCCCCACATTCTTTGAGTTTTTTTTTTCACTGTTTACCATCAGACCAATGGGGGAAAAGTAGGTCATTGATGTAACTTTATTGATTTGACGCTGAAACTTTTTCATAAGACGCACAGAAAGTTTGTGACTTTGGTTCGATATCTTTAGGTTATTACTGCTTGACAGGTTAGGTTATTACTGTCATGGTGCACAACAGAGTTTTCACACTGTGTTGCACCAATATAGACTATTAGCAATTCACACATCTGACTGTAGGTGATGAATCCTGTGTCATGGAGTATGCTTCTTAAACATTGTTATAAGAGAGAACGGACACCTCATGAATCTTGAACTGAAATCTAAGAGTAAATCCCATAATAGCAGTGATGGTGGGAGTTTTAACCTTGTTTTGGAGCAAACTTTTTAAGCTGTTTTTTTCACTTTGATATTAAAGTTAGGAGCTACTTTTGGCTGTTCCCTTATTTCCCAAGGATCTGCATATTTGATTTGGCACACATTTTGTGCCATTTGCCCTTTCTGATTCTACTCTCCCATTTATCTGGGACTGGGACCAGCACTAGGAGTGCACTTGGCTGGGGTTTATCTCCTAACAGAATTAAATGAACTATCATTCACATATATGGTGAATGTGTTAACCACTACACCACGGAGCCACTATATTAAGAGTTATTTAGATAATGATTTAAAATGGCAAAACTTGGCCAAAGATTATGGCTAGGCCCATGCCGCTGTTATAAAATCTGTAGCTAAGTAAATTTGTCAGTGAAGGAGTGGTAGAAAAGAAATGTGACATAAATGTTTATTCAATGTTTATACAATTTTTAAATTTCTGAACTGTTAATAACAATTGTATTACTTTGGCTGTGTAGGTGGTTACAGCTCATGCAGTTAGGGTAGCAGTGACCAACAACCTAAGTGCCAACATCACAGGATTTCTTCCCATTCACTGCATCTACCAGCTGCTTCGGAGCCGAGCCTTCACCAAGCACAAAGTGTCTATTAAGGTAATGAACACGTTATGGCTGATTGTGACTATTGCATAACTTTCTACTAATGCACAGTTGTTTGAAATATGAAAGTTACTCTTTGTCATTGCCCTTGTGTGCACCTTCTAGGACTGGATCTATCGCCAACTCTGTGAGACCACAACACCCATCCACACCCAACTTATTCCCCTAATTGATGCTTATATCAACTCCATCCTTACTCCAGCTTCCAAGGCAAACCCAGAGGCCACCAACCAGCCTATCACAGAACAGGAAATCCTTATTGTCTTCCAGAGCTCTGCAGGAGTAAGTCGCTTCCAAAGCTAAATCTGCACACTTACAAAATACCAGTGCAGTGCATTTTATAGGTTCTTTTTTTATTAGTAGTTTTGTTTGAAACATAATTTCACTTTCATAATCCATAACTTTGCTCACTTTGATCTTGGAAATTTGGAAATAGGTTTGTAACCATAATATCTATACTCACATTTGCTGTGATCTCTTTAGCAAGGGGATGGTAATCGAGCAGGACGGCAGCGCTACTCTATCACCACCCAACTGCTTATCCTATACTACATCCTGTCTTATGAGGAGAACCTGTTGGCTAGCACCAAACAGCTGGGTATGTATGAGGCAATAACTGTTTCCCAACAAAAACATTGCGCTGTTTGGCTTCCCTTTGTGCTCTTGGCTCACCTCCCTTCTAGTTCTCATTTTCTCTTTCTGCGCCTGTCTGAATTGCATCCATTGTCATTTTCTTCACTGAAGAATGCATTGTGTGGATGATGAAGGGAATTTGTCAGCAAGTGAGGAGAAAAAGGAACCTTTTGTCCTCTGTTAAGTTGTAGGAGATGCTCTGGATGTGCAGTCATTCATCGTTTTCTCTCTTGGCACTGAATGTTGGCTGCTTCATAGAGAATAAATGGTTGGCTGACAAAGAGCCAAGTACAATGGCTGCGGGAGCAAAGCTAACTAGGACAGCTGTAGGTTAGATTGAGCATTAACAGTTAGCCTAGTCAGTGTTTATTCTCTCCCATGACGATCTCTTCTCTTGCCCTTCATTAGGCCAGATTTATGTGAGAGTTTATGCCCATCTCTTTAATTGCTGTGTTTACCCAAGTGCTCTCTCAGCCTTCAAGGAAGGAGTAATGAAGCCCATCAGCAGTGGTAATGAACCCACGTCAATGAAAAATCACCTCAGTTTCTCGACCGCATCGGCACAGCGGCTCTGGTGTCCTCACACAATCAAATAAAACATTTATCCTCCATCTTGTCCTTATTTTGCTTCGCATTTTCACTCTGTTTAGTTTAGTATTTAATTTAGTACAGTTTTTGTGATTCACTCATCCGTCTTGTTTTCCTCTTTACAATTTTTTTTTAAGCCCTGATGCAGAAGAAGCCAAAGTCCTACTCTGCAGCCTTGATGGACCAGATCCCCATTAAGTACTTAGTTACCCAGGCCCAAGGCTTGCAGCAGGAACTTGGGGGTGAGAGTCAGTTTTTTTTTAACTAAATACATGAAATAAACCCAAAAGGTATAAATGATTTGAGTATTGTAGACTGAACATAGTTTCTTCACTGATCCCAGGTCTGCATTCGGCCCTACTAAGACTGCTTGCAACCAACTACCCACACTTATGCCTTGTGGAGGACTGGGTGGGTGCTGAGGAGGTGACTGGTACCCTGCCCCTGTTGAGGAAGATGATGCTTCCTAGCAACACCTGTAGATACACTCAGAGACAGCTTCACCAGGGTGAGCACAGAAAAATTTTAAAGGTGTTGTTGCCTAATTTAAGTTACAAATATTAAGAAAAAAACATTTTTAGAGTAATAAAAAGCCCAGACAGGTAATTGATGGATTTACTAGCACCACTGACGCTAATCTAGACATCACCGTTGGGCAAGTGAAATGCCAGATTATCTGTCTTGGGTTGAAGATGGAATAAAATGACGATATATAAAACGCAGACAAGTGCGAGCCTTTATCAATCTGTGATCTTTATGTCAGTGGTTTAATCTTTTATGCTGTGTTCACACAGCATAAAAGGAAGGCTCAACAGTTTCAATAGACGCAAGTGATATGTAGCTACAAAACTGACAGTCATCCAGATGCTGTGTGACAGGTATGCTGCACGACAGACTGCAGAGAGCTGGCGCCTCGTTTATTTCGGCTCTGTGATGTGGTGCTCTTGTGTTTCTGTGATCTTGATTGTAGTAGGTTTAAAAAAAAAAAAAGAAAGAAAGAAAAGTTGTTTGACCTGAGTGATGGTTGCATACTTGGAGTGTTACAGAGCCTGACCCTTCACATGAACTACTCTGTTTGCAGTATTTAATTTTTTATTTAAATTTTTTTCCTTTCTGACTCTTTAAATGCATTCATGCTGCTAAAAGTAACCTAAGCGGACAATCGCACGATAATTCCCCGATCACCAGCATTAGAAGACAACAAGTGTGTTTATGATATTGCACTGTTGTTGTACACTGTTTTCCATTTGATGAAGATGCAGCCAAAGCTTTGTACCTCAGAGATTAAAGATTATGTTTTTCTCCCAGCCTTTCAGAAGTTGCCATCAGGTAGTCCCAGGCTGATGCGTATCCTGGAACATTTAACACTGCTTTCACCTGGAGACCTGATCCCTTACGCAGAGGCCCTCACAGCCAGCATGGCTCTGCTGCTTGAACCTGCCGTGCCTCGTCGTATACTACAGACCGTCAACAAGCTCTGGATGGGTCTGAACACTGTGATGCCCCGCAGGTACATGTTCTGGACATGCAATCAGTAATTTGTGCCTTAAAGCATTAATGGAGACACTTGAGTAATTAAAATTAGTCTAAAGAATTTTCTTGTCCTCACTAATTAGAATTTGACATCACTCAAGTGAATGAACTCCCCTGTTGGCTGGTGGTTAAATTATAATTATACATCTTTTCAGTAAAAGGCTTACAGGGGTGTTTGACTTGTTGCTACAAGGACTGTAGAAAGTTACTGGGAGGCTCTGTAAATACTGGAAATGAAGGCCTGTAGAGCAGGAGTTGTTGCACTTAACTTTCAGCTGTTTGTTCAGTGATTATTGTATAAACAGATCAAAGGCACTGAGATAAGCAACTGTGTCAGCCTTTGTGAACTCTCTGGACAGATGAGGTTAACCCTCACTCTGCTCCAGGGCTCAAAGGAGCACAATTACCATTGATCCAAAAGGGGCCTGTTACAAGAAGAGCTCAGGGCAGGAAGACTGAGGGAGACTCTCTGAGAGGTAGATGTAAGGGGTTGTCGCTCCCCACTCATATATTGAATCTTGCAGAGGGACAGATGAGAGAGACTGGTGAATCAAGGATGAGGGCTGCAACTTCATACAGGTGCACTGATTGATGCCGGTGCACACGCTGCATGAAGGCTTGGAACTCCAAGAGCATCCTGCTGTTTAGAGTTCAATGTGGGTCTGATAAGGGAGATTAAGGTTGAAATCCTGCCAGGGGCTAATATGAATAAATGAAGTAATCAAATAGAAGTCTGTCACGCTATTTTTTTTTTTTTTGTGACACAGACTGTGCTATTAAATATTTCTCTTCCAAAATCAAAGTATTTACAGTGGGCATAATGCTGTCAATTTTACGTTTAGCCATTTTAATGTTGTCCCTTAACAAGGCAGTGTTTCTTAGTCGGGCTACACTAATGGCATTACATAAGAGTTAAGATGCCTTTAAAGCCGGGTCCTTCAGCTAACAAAATTTTGGTGTGGTGGGAACTAAATTGTGTGTCTGTGTTACAGGCTGTGGGTGATGACAGTAAATGCCCTCCAACCTTCAGCTAAGCTGCTCAGGCAGCAGAGGTACACTCAGAATGATCTGATGGTCGATCCTCTCATCGTGCTGCGCTGTGATCAGAGAGTATACAGGTAACTACAATACTGCCACACATGGACTCTAACATACATATTCTCAGAAATTTCAAAAGTAGGTGAACTTCTATATGGTTTTATTGACAGTAACTGAAGAATTTCTTCTTTTCATGATGTAAAATCAGTTAACAATATTTGTTTTTGGCCAGGTGTCCTCCTTTGATGGACATTGTCCTTCACATGCTGAATGGCTACCTGCTCGCCTCAAAAGCCTACCTACAATGTCACCTGAAGGAGACGGCCGACTTTGATCGACAGAGCCAGACTGTGTCGAGCCTCAGTGTGCCTGGACAACCCGATACACCGGAGGTCACCAGGGAGGAGTTAAAGAACGCTCTTTTATCTGCACAGGTAATTTGAGAGTTTTATAAGTGGCTGGTTTGTCAAACGTTGTGTGAGAGTGCTATCCAGATTAGTTGTGTAAAAATATCTCTGGATTTGACAGCTTATTCATCTATTTCTCTCCACGGCTATTACATTGTCCATCTTTTTGTACAGTAATCTCACGTTCTGTGTAACGATAGACGGGGGATACGCTCTGAACAGCCAGGTCCATAAATATTTTAAAACCACTGGGGTGATGCAGAGAGGCACAATTTCAAAAATGTTGTCGTTGTCCAAATACTAATGGACCTAACTGTCTGCTGGTATTGCTGTTGGTATCAATCTTTTGCTTTTTCATTACCCCCCAAAATATTACTATTCAAAATTTGCAAATCTTATTTTTATGTGAAATTTCTATCTTACTAGCGTTCCAGTAAAACAAAAACTGCAAAAAGACACTAAAACGCCTTTTTCTGCCCAGTCATTATAATTTCTTGTTTTTGTTCAACTGCAGGACAGCGCAGCAGTGCAGATTCTTCTGGAGGTGTGCCTGCCAACCTCTGAAGAGCAGCAGCTGGGGGCCACCACAGACAGCCTGTTGAGGGGCATTCGGGGCCCCATGCCAGGGAAATCGAAACAGGGAAGCCTGGGGCCTGCGGCCAAGGGGGGCGTGGAGGCTGTTGAGCCAGAGGGAGGTTTGCTCAGTGATTTGAGGGAGGTGCAATGTCTCATCTGTTGTCTGCTGCATCAAATGTTCATCGCCGACCCCAACATTGCCAAGTTGGTCCACTTTCAGGTAATATATTGTGAAAATGCTGGCAGGTTTATTGTGCCATTAGGCATAGCTGTATCTTGTAGCTTCCTTCCACATTTTCCCATTGAAAGCAATACAATCATTGAAAATGGATTGCACCGTAGTGCAGAAAATACCTTCAAGTGAGTTTTTAAAGAAGATCCAAATCATATTGACCCCATTAGTCATCAGATTCTGCCATGGTGTAAGCAGTAAGTGAGTGCAGCACTCCCAGAAGCAGCAGACAGCCATATGGTGGACTTCATCAAACCAATGCTTCCTGTCACAGTAATCCATCCACGCTGCTGAGCAGGAGCTGCTGTGTGCATCGGCGCAGACGCATGTTTACGCTAGCACTTGTTTATATAAATGACTATTTGAATAAATTAACTGCTTATTTGTGATTTCTTGCTTATGTTGCTAGATTAATTATAAGTTTCCTGTTTCCTCTTGTGTCCCTATCTGCCAGGGTTACCCTCAAGCTCTGCTGCCTCTGACTGTGGCAGGCATTCCCTCCATCCATATCTGTCTGGACTTCATCCCAGAGCTGCTGGCCCAGCCCCAGCTGGAAAAGCAGGTGAGGCCTCCCAACCTCCCCTCCCCTCTCTTTTCTGGCGCTTAGTCCTAGACTTGCCCTGGGTTTGTGCCAGAGCCTCTCTTACACTGTTGTGCTTTTATTTATTTATTTTCTCCAACCAGCTCTACTTGGTGCTCTGCTCAGTGTTTGCATATTTGCTACATAAATAAATGAATTCAATGTCTAACTGTTGTTTTTTGTGTGTATCCCCACAGATCTTTGCAATCCAGTTGCTATCATATCTGTGCACCCAATACGCCCTACCCAAGTCCCTGAGTGTGGCCAGGTTGGCCATTAGTGTAATGGGTACACTTCTTACAGGTCAGTAAACACCCTGTCTTTACATCTTACACATTTATGTATTTGGTTATACACAGACTGCCTGCATACTGTAGAGTTCATCTTACATAAATCAGCTGTTGGCACAGCATGCTCTGGTATTTTTATCCCTGTGTTTAGCTGCCATCCTCTGGTGTTTAGTTGTTAGTGCAACATTATTTCTCTACACTGTATTAACCGTTTCTAAAGCCTTGTGTATAGTGTTAATTGTGTATTTGTGCGTGTGTTTCCAGTGCTGACTCGTGCCAAGCGTTTCCTCTTCTTCATGCCCACCCTGCCATGCCTGGTGGCTTTCTGCCAGGCATTCCCGCCACTCTATGATGACGTGGCAGCTCTCTTAGTACAAGTGGGCCAGGTTTGTTCTTCGGATGTGGCCACCAAAGCCAGGGACATCGATCCTTTTATTGCACGTAAGTATGATGAGTCATTTTGTCGGCATTACAAGAGAATAATGTAACTGTTGACACAAAAATATTTGTACATTTTCCCTGGTTGAAGGTCGTCATTTTTGTTCATCTTTTTAAAAATCCAGAATCCAGATGTTGTAATTAAAGCCATCTGATATTTCTGTCCTAAATGTCTCATATCTAAGAATTGTGAGAAAAAAATCCTTAATCTTTTATTAGCTTTAATGTGTTTAAGTGACGTTTTAGTGAAGCCTGATGTTGCCTTACACCAGGGGTGGAGGAACTCCAGGCCTCAAGGGCCGGTGTCCTGCAGGTTTTAGCCGTGTCCTTGATCTAACACAGCTGATTTAAATGGCTAAATTACCTCCTCAACATGTCTTGAAGTTCTCCAGAGGCCTGGTAATGAACTAATCATTTGATTCAGGTGTTTTGACCCAGGGTGAGATCTAAAACCTGCAGGACACCGGCCCTGGAGGCCTGGAGTTCCCCCCCCC